>JARQOC010000004.1:118705917-118725478 GCA_033576535.1 Allobates femoralis | reverse complement strand
AGCTTGATATATATATATATATATATATATATTAATAAGTATATCTGTGTTTAATTATGTGGCACCCCTGCGGGGGATTGCCACAGGATCCACTGGTGAAAGGAGGGAATTACACCTTGGTTCGCACAGCACACCACACCTTCCTCCCCAGACCTGAAGGGGGAGCTCTACCAGCTACCTTAGGCTAGTTCCCCATTAAAACATCCAGGCCTGAGAGGAGGGAGTCAGTTAGTCTCAGTAGTCAGTCTGCAGTTAGTGAGCAGAGGAGTGAGGAGCTGGTCGCTGGCAGAGATCCAGGCCTAGGACCAGGGACCACTGACCGCTGTGTTGCACTCTAGGGAAAGTGTCGGAGGCAAGCGGAAGAAACAGGGAATCAAGAAAAAGGAACCAGTTGTTATAGCTCTTTAGTACACCCGGACACCGAAGTCCGATGCTGATACCATTTACTGTTACAGCAAAAGCCCGGAAGACTCAGGAGAAGTTCACCCTTGAAGAGAACAAGTAAGAAACACTAAACTGACCAAGTATAGGACCAGGGGCCGTAGGAGAAACAGGGACCCCACAGAAGGACCTCATTGTCAGTTTAGGACAAAGCCCAGAGAGGGAGAAGAAGCGGTGGGTTCAGGCTCAGGCAGGACTTACCCCAAACCACAGAGCACAGACACAGAAGAGGCCTCTAACTTTCTAAGGTGGAAGTCCCAAATTGCACCGGGGACCTGGTTAATACTCTGGACTGTACTGTACTTTGTCACCAGTAAAAGGTACCGAAACAGCCATCACTGTGTGTGTGTGTGCCTGCTTAACCGCCGCAATTCACCGCCTTGTTTGCAAGGACGCAACTGTTACTCCCCTCATCCATCCCCGCTGCCCTGAGGTAAAGCTCCACCTATGGGGAGCTGTACCACACTCTGCTGCACCCACCATCACCTCAGCGGCCGGCTGCAGCGCTGGTATACCCGTTTACCAGGCATCACGTTAACAATCCCCTTTATCCCCCACCGTTCCCCGCCATTTAGGGTCCAGGGCACGGGACGGGGACCGACTAGCCGTGATCCCCCATCAAAGCCACCATCAGCCCCGGTACCTGAGTACCCCATACCCTGTCGACCACCTCAATCACATGTAAAGATTTTAATGTACCTGGACATTATCATATTTGCAGTATCTTCACCATAAGCAATTTTTTTTCAACAGCTAAGGAAAATATATGATTCATAATAATGTAATGCATATTTTATATTGACTACAGATTATGTTGGCAGTAGGTTTGCTCTGGTTTTAGTAGGCATGAAGTAGATATGGTGGATGGCACAGGAGTTAGCGCATTGTGAATTTTTGCTGCTCAATTCAATTTTATCTGCATGCGACAAGTCTAAATGTAGAATGATTGGGTCGACTGAACACAATAGATGTCTAATGAACATTTTCAGATCAACCATGTCTAAAATTACTGAATCATATTTTAGCCAAATTTTAGAATGTTTTTTTTTTCAAGGATCTTACAATGTGAAAGATTTTAGCTGTATGCCTTTTAAGCATTAAAAAACTCAAGCTAACAGCTATGTCAATATTCCTATCTTTCTAAACTTCCAGTATCTTTATTTAGCCAGAGAAAAGCTCGTAAAGAAAATAAAACCGTAATAATACCATAAACAGTGGCCTAACATGTAAAATCTCCAACAGGGCTCCTTGAATTACAGACTTTAGGGGTACGTAGACACTGCATCCTGGACACAGTCGCCTTCCTGCAGAGGCATGAATGTTCTTCACAGGAGAACGCAGCAGCATGCCTATGATTAGGAGATGCCGTGATCTGGACGAAGTGTATTTTTGCTGTGTTTTCCCGCTGAAAACACTTGCGTCTCTGCAAGCATACATCAACATGCTGTGGCTCAGGAAGCCACACCGCATGTCAGTTTCCACTGTGGAGAACAGAAGCACAGTGGACATGGGATATCTATATAGCCTATCTACTATGCTTGTACTCTACAACGCAGGGTTTTGGACACAGCAAAAACACGCTGCACGCAAAATGCTGCTATTCCGGAACAGGGGCACGGGCCTTAATAGAATTGGTCTTCTTATACGGGCCAAAGAGATTTTTGGGCCTCCTTAGGCTCCATGGGCCAGGGCAACCTGTGCTTGCAGTATTGTTCAATCCTCATTCATAGAGCTCTAGATGGGTTGCTTTATTTTAGAAGAGTTTTAAAACCATGTGCATCTTGTGTTTCCCCTTTTTTGTAGACTGGTGATCAGCTGATTGCTGCTGGTCTGGTACAGGTTGGCTCTGCTATAGGTAGAGGTACTAAAATTTATTGTTGCTCCACTTTGATCATAGAGGAGTATCTCAAATAGATGATTATCAATTACACATTAGATGAACTACCCAATATGGGTTTCGCCAATTCTCCCCCAACATACGGTACACTGTTGGGGGAGAAAAATAAGATTTCAGGGATTCTTCTGTTCTCATTGACAACACTTGAAGCATTGATGTAAAGTGTATCGGCACTAGTGCGCTCACTTTGTTTCATATATTATTAATTGCTTCTTTTAATATATTAGCTCTCTTGATCACATGACTTTGGCGTTACATGAAACCTTGCCAATATCAGCAGCTAATTTAAAAGACGCCTAAGGTTTTATGACATAGAATAAAAGGGCACAGTTTTATACATCATTTTCTTAACAATGGGTGATCTATTAATAAATGTATGTGCTGCAATTAGGCTTTTATTCAGAAGGTACTATTAATACTTTGCACAAATTAAAGAACTTACATGAAGGTTAAACTTAGAAAGACCATATATTTCCTCCTCTCCCATAAAGACAGATACATTAAACAAGCCTTACTTAGTTAAAGCAACTGCAATGCTGAATAATCAGCACCATAATTCTCTATTGGCCCTCGGACTAGTGACCCAGCTGGCTGCAGCAAGGTGCTCTAATGAAGATATACACACACACATTTATAGAGCCGGCTGTAAGAGCGATCAGGCACAATGTAACGGAACAGTGGCCACGGTATGTTCAACCCTGCACCCTCTCCATTGGGGCCAAACCTAGAGTAAGCGGGTCATACACATGACAGCGGCCATTCATCACACAAACTACTGGCCAATACTATTACACCCACTTACTTAGAGGTAAGTTGGCAGTATATTCTCACTTAGAAGACTACTACACACATACTAATAATATCTGTTTATGAGATATTCAGTGCATAGTGTCTATGTTATTTACATGGTTATTTGTAACCTAATATTGATATCCTACTGACTTATTTTTTGCATTTACATTAGACTTTACTATGTAATATGTATTGAAAAAAACTGTAGTTAAAGGAAAAAAACACAAGTACAATTGAATTGCATGTTTTAACACCTGATTGCTATGCCAAGTTACCAACCGCCTGCAAGAAATCCTGCCCATCTACACCTGTATTGTCAAATGGACATCTAATCTGCGTTTTAAATGTGCTGTCATTTTAGTCAATGTATAAGATAAAGCCTCGTCTGGTGTGTCAAAATTACCCGCAGTCTTTCTACTCCTGGACTGTCTGGCTGTCCTAGAACTCAATATGTATCGTCGACACTAGAGATGAGCAAAAAGGTTCACACCACCCTGTTCCAGTGTGACTTGCCTATCATTCTCTGGCACTTGACTTTGTTTTTTTCTCCTAGGGCTAGTTCCTTTTGAACAAATTTGTCCAGTAGATACTTAGCAAGGTCCTTTGAAAAAATAACCCAAGGCTTTATAGAGTTGAGTCAGACTGCTGGGAGCTTTACATTCAGTTACCATGTTTAAGTCAAGAATTTAATTTACCACCCTCTTCTCTCATCTGGCTAATCAACTCTTAAAGCGGAACTCTGAGGAGGGAAAACTTTTTAGTACTGTCCCTGCCCTCCTACATGATGAACCTGAGCTACACAGATTTATAGATCGCTTATAAATCAATAAAATCATATCTGCTCCTCAGCACTCACCCCTCCCTCAGGGGACATAGAAAATCATCTTCATGCTGCCGGCAGGAGGTGTGGCCGTCGACCCCATGCTTACACTATAATCCAGCCCCTGATATACCATCCTATGTAATGTAACAGGGCTGTTTTCACTTCAAATAGCAATCATGCCACAAAGCAGGTAAAAATACATGCTGTGATCTTCCGCTGTATGATGGTGCATAATGTGTACTGCTATGTATCAGACAAGGTGCTCATGCAAATCCCTTCATTGATTTATTCAGCGCTGCCATGGTCTCCCCTCCCCCATAGCAACTTGGTTTATTACTGTCCCCTGAAACTATAGCACTATGGATCCTCACTGTCTCCTCAGTCACAGCAAAGCATCCAAAAGCCTGTGCAGCATCTGTTACACATGGTATAAACTCCAAAGTTCCATTTTTATACTGTTACTTACATTGTGCACCAGACATATATGGGCTTAAAAATATGTATGTATCTATCCATTATCTATCGCCTACGTCTGTGTATTTATACAATCTATGTATAAATCTCTCTATCATATATATTATGCATTCATCCTTCCATGCCTCTATCCTATGTATTCATCCATCCATCCATCTATCCTATGTATTCATCCATCCATCATATTCATCCATCCACCCATCCCTCAATCCATCCTATGTATTCATCAATCCATCCATCCATCTATCCTATGTATTCATCCATCCATCCATCCTATGTATTCATCTATCTATCTATATCTATCTATGGGGTTTGTCTGAATCCCATTTTAGACAAACTAAGGTGGAACACTTGAATTCAATACAGAAATGCCGTATGCCTGATGTTATTGAATGAGTCAGAGCTGATCAGCGTTTTTACTCAGCTTTTTTGGGCCTGACCAAAAAAATCACAACACAAACACAACAAGTATATCCTGTGACCATGGAGCGGCGGTCATGCCCCCTGCCTATACGGAAGTGTGAGGGGGCAGGAATGTAGGATGAATCTGGCACCCCCAGAGTCCACACCCCCAACACAACTCCTGCTCTAACCAGGAGCATGAAGCTTATTTTTTATGTCCGCTGAGGGAGGAGTGAGAACTAAAGAGCAGGTATGATTTTATTGATTTTAAGCGATCTACAGATGCTAGAACTGTAGGGCTCAGCTCTGCTTTATCAAGTAGAAGGGCAGAGACGGTACTAAAAAGTTTTCTCCCCCCCGGAGTGCAGAGAGTGAGGACACTCTCAATATACATGGTGCCACTACACCAGCTGCATATTAACCCCTTCATCACTGGGATTTGAGCCGCATCAGCATCCTCTGCGCACACATGCGGCGCAGAGGATGCTGATGGGGTTAATCACTAAAATAACCCCGGAATACATTATTTTACAACAATCATTATTGTATTAGCTAAACACCTTGTACCGCTGCAGTCACAGCGGTACAAGATGATAGCTTACTGTACCGGCAAAGCAGTCATTTTAAACTTGCCGACTTTTGACAGCCGGCAAATTTAAAGCATTTTTGGCTGCACACTCGCACCGTATGCCATATGGGGGTGAGATTTTGTCGCCCCCATACACTTGCATTGTGCTCAGAATCGCGTGCAGTCGCAGCATGCTGCGATTGCACTCGCGAGTTGCGCGAGTCTCTCGCCCAGTGTGCCTTCAGCCTTACTGATTCACTCGCCATCTGACTAGTTCTGCTTAGCTATGCCATTCCTGCACCTTGTAGTATCAATTGTGTGCTTACATTGCTTAAAACTAGAGATGAGCGAATTGATTTGATGCAAGCCGCTTCCGACTCCGCTGCATGAAGTAAACATGCTGCGGATGAGCGGACTGCCAGCAACCCGCACTGCAGCTCCAAACATGCTGTGGGCGGGTTAAGCATAGTGAGGACGGGATTTTTTGAAATCCCATCCACTATGCTTATACCGTACTACGCAGCGTTTTGGACGCAGCGGTAAGACGCTGCGTCCAAAACGCTGCGTCCACTGATCGTGTGCATGCACCCTAAGGCTGGTTTCACACTACAGTTTTTTCCCTGATCAGGTTCCATCCGGTTTGTGTGTCAAAACCAGGAGTGACCCCAAAACGCAGAACAGGTGTCAATCTTTCAATTACTTTCAATTTCAATTACACATACTGGGTGAGTCTGCCTGAATGACAGCTCACCAGCGATCACATAGCGATGTTCCAGCGATCTTGATCGTTGGTAGGGTCGCTGGCACGTCGTTATGTGTAACCTGGCCTTAAGGCCTTAGGGTTATAAATGTCCTCAGAGCAATTGGAGGATCGGTACTTGTTATTTACAGGGAATTTAATTTCTTTGAAAAATTTGTCAAAGCTGGAGAATTCAGATTTTAAAAATTTCCTCATTTTTACATAAAATGTTTGCAATATTAAATTTAGCATCAGCGTTATGATGGCATTGTATAGCAATCTGTGGGCTTTACCTTTTCACTGGCCTGTGGGCTTCTAGTTCTGCCTGCTCATACAAGACATCATACAGTATTCCCAGATCCCCGGAGTTCATGTTTAACATGGTGTTTGTACAGACAGCCTGGTATCTGTACAAGCCTGAGAGCCGTCACACATCAATGCCCTGCAAGGTGTGCGGCAGCAAAGATGCGTTTTATGTATTTATTCCTTATTCCATATTTATATATAATAGTGAAGAAACAGAATGCGAGTGTCAGGCTGTGCTGGCACTGCCAAGCAAGAAATAGGAAACTGGCAGAGAATTTCAGATTTGGCAACGGCAGCATTTTGCCCCAGCTCTGCAATGTATGCACAACAACGTCTGTATACAGGAGACATGTCGCATCTTTTACAGCCTTTCCTAATGGCAATTTCTTATATGTTCGCCTTTATGAAAATATTTTATGTATTTGTGGTATAAAAAACCTGACACCTTTTAAGAGTTATCACTTGTAAACAGCAAAAATAAATGTATGATAAAGACAGAAGTATACTTTTCTCTAACTACAGGCAAAAAGAGCTACAGTTGAGTAGTCGTAAAGTACGGCATTATTATACTTTATGCAATGAACTTTCTGTGCGTCAAAGACACTAGCAGTCAGTTTTCTGCCACATTCACCGTGTACATGATCACGAGATGCAGAGCTGCTCCAGGTTCCCAGTCTCGATCTTACCTGTCACTGCCTCTTTTCTCTACTTATTACCGTATTCACTAGATGGAGGGCTTATGCTATCGCATCGGGAGGGCATTGATGCCACGATGGAGATGGGTTCTGTGGCACTGGGAGCAATGCCTGTCTCTCCCCTCTTTGCGCTGTCTCTCTCCCTTGTGTCCACTCTCTCTCTCTCCCCCATGTGCTGTCTCTCTCCCTGCTGTGCTGTGCCGTTTTCTCCCCGCTTTGCTCTCTCCTTTGAGCTGTCTCCCCCTGTGCACTGACTCTCCCAATGTATGCTCTCTCCCCTTGTTCGTTCTCCCCCCATGGGCTGTCTCTCACCCTGTGCGCTCTTTCTTTCCCCTCTACTGTCTTCTCACCTAGTGTGCTCTCTACTTTAAACTGTCTCCCCCCTGTCTGCTGTCTCTCCCCCTTGTGCGCCTCTCTCCCCCCTGGGCTGTCTTCTGAGCTGTGAGCTTTCTCTTCCCCCCGTGCGCTAAATCTCCCCCTGTGTTCTGTCTGTCTTTCCCCCCTGTGCTGTATTCTTCCCTCATGGGCCCAGGTGTCCAAAGATACGTAAGTAAGAGCACATGCATGCGCCAAGTATATGCATGCACCAGGTATATGCATACACACTTTTTCAGGTGGTGATGTACAGTGTCAGCGGTTGCGGGTGGCGGTTGTGGGTGGCATCTGCGGAAAAGGACAATGCGGCACCACTAGTGGTACTGCACAAGGTGCCAGTACTGCTAATGGGTGCCATATTTGCACACCCATCACTTGGGAGTGCAAATATGGCAGAGGCACCTGATAGGAGGACAACCGGATGCTGGAAGTGACAGACGCGACAGGGCAATTACGTAAGTAGATTAACGAGTCCCACTGTATACTTGGAAACCACATGTCTTTTACTAATCATTTTTCTAATGCACCTGTTTCAGAAAACAGGTGCAAATACATTAATAAAATAGATTGATAAATAAGTTTTATTGTGACACACCATACAACCCTAAGTTTAAGTGCTCACGAACAGTATTGCCAGCATTCTAGACGGAGACGGAGCGCCTGTGTCCTCGATCAGGATTCTGGGAGCAACAGATTTTCACTGTGTTCTCCTGCTGAGAACTCTCACGTCTCCACAAGAATAAATTGACATGTTGCGGCTCGGGAAGGCAGTTTAATGTAAAAGAAGTATAGCAGACACAGGATTTCTACAAATCCCTCCCTGTGCTTGTACTCTACAATGCAGCATTATGGACTCTGCGAACATATGCACTCACCCAAAGACTGGGGCTACACTGCAACTTTGGCGCCTGTCACAAGATCAAAGTTCGCTATGTGTCATTGGTACATCTCAATGCAAGATAATGGAGTACTGTGATTGCAACAAACAAGTTGCAAGAAATTTGACAAACTTCCCTTGTATTGTGCTGCAATGTAATGGTGGTTTACACACACCAATCATTGTATCCAATCTCTGAACCAATCTCTGGTTGCAGTGAAATCATGGACAGATTGCTCCATGTTGTACACAGCCACAAAATGGAACTATGTGTCCATGATTTCACTGCAACCAGAGATTGGTTCAGAGATTGGATACAATGATTGGTGTGTGTAAACCCACCATGATAGCAATACCTAACGAACCATGGTCGTGTGGTAGGTGTCACGGTCAAAGTCATCTTGTAGGCCCAGCCTAAGGCTACATTCAGATTGTTATTAAACTCAAGCGAGTTATATCCACAAGTTGTGGACGCGACTGGTTCTGTGTACCATTCTGCGTGCGTGATTGAAAAGCAGACAAGCACAGGAGCTGCCTGCAATACAAATGCACTATTGTGGTAAATTAGACCAGACTACAGCTCGCACCAATTTTTGTTTTACAAGGACTGAACATTCTGTTCATGTATCCTTCTTTTTCTTTTAGAAATGCTCAGCTTTATCTGAATTTTTACTTTTTTTTTTCAAAATTTTTGGTCATTATTTTTCATAAAGCAAGAGATGGTGCAAAAGAAACATAATAATCAGTGTCTCTTCTGCCTTTATAATAGAAAGATCTTTGCTTTCCTTCTCCTATGAACAGGGCCGTATCTAAGGGGGGGCTGGCGGGGCATCTGCCCTGGGCACAGCAGGCAGGGGGGTGCCGCTGGGCCTCCCGCTGCAGTGCCCGCAGTCTCTCTCCTTCCCTGCCGGCCCGCATGTTGCGCATGTTGCCCCCCTGCTATTAATAAATAATAATATCTCCAAATAAAAGAAAGACAAATAAAATCACATCTTCTCTGCATCCTTCTAACAAAAAAAAAATTAAAATACCCCCATTATAATGCACATTTCAGCTATAGCTAAGCCTGCACAATCTGATATTTCAGTTTATAGCTACTGCATTGTACTTGACAATGACCGTATACATATGTAAACAAACAATTACACATTAGAATTCCAATGAACTCTTCTGAATGGGTAGAATGAATGAACCAACATAAGAGGAAACGTATGTTTGCAAACCCAGGGAGGAGGAGGTTGTTGAGCACATGAATTATTCCGTCATACAAGTAAAGTGATTCTTTTATTGCTCAAGTGCGGACACAGTAAGTTAAAGACTACATCTTAGGGTACCTTTACACGTTGCAACATTGCATGCAATTTCACTTGCAACTTACTGGTCGCAGTGAAATCATGGACACATTGTTACATTTGTACACGGCAACAAAATAGAACAATGTGTCCATGATTTCACTGCAACCAGTAAGTTGCAAGTGAAATTGCATGCAATGTTGCGACGTGTAAAGGTACCCTTACTCTTCTTGGAAAATAAAGCGATGACCAATCAGTCAAGTTGAAATAAAAAGATTACTGAGTCTATCTGCTGATCTAAGATCATTCAGAAAATTGGCAAATATTTCAACAAAGTGCTTTTTGCATGTCTAGGACATGAGGAGGGAAATAAGCAGTATAGTATTACTGGCCACTGTTCACATTCAGAACTGCCCCAGGCATGTTTGGATTGCCTTAGGCAAGCAATGAACCTAACCATTGATGAATCCAGGATTGTCAAACATTGGATTTCTCCAAGTTCAAATTCCATCTTTAAGCTGCTCATACATATTAGGGTTTTGCCATCAGATTTGATCCATCACCTGCATCTATACTCCAGAGAAATGAAAATGGGTCAAAACAGATTAATATTCTCCTTTTGTTTTTCCTGGTAGTAAGTAGTGCCAAAGGTGTCTGAATGGCACTCATACCTCTGCCGTCTATAAAACCAAAGGCTATATATTAGAGATGGACGGATCTTTTGAAATACAAACTCACTGACGTCACTGAATTTTCCTATAACATTTGATTTGCGACAAATAATTTTGTGCAAATCTCAATCCTGGAAAAATTGTGATTCCTGAGAAAATATTTGTTGGAGCAAGAAGAGAGGGAACCTCACTGACTATGAAAACTTAAACTGTACAGGAGAGAGAAAGGACCTCACTGACAATAAGAGCTTACACTCTATAGGAGAAAGAGAAAGGACCTCACTGACCATGAAAGCTTACGCTGTTCAGGAGAAAGAGAAAGGACCTCAATGTCCATAAGAGCTTACACTCTATAGGAGAAGAAGAAAGGACCTCACTGACCATGAAAGCCTACACTGTACAGGAGAAAGAGAAAAGACCTCACTGACCATAAGATCTTACACTCTATAGGAAAAAGAGAAAGAACCTTGCTGACCATGAAAGCTTATACTCAACAAGAAAGAAGACTCCACTAATCTTAAGAGCTTACACTCTACAGGAGAGAGAGAGAGACATAACTAATAACTCTGGAGACAGAAAATGACTCTGCTGTACAAACTGTGCTCCACTGGAAACCGCTGATCTGTGATGACCTAGGTCAGGGGTGGGGAACCTCAGGCCCTAGGGACACATGCGGCCCTCGATGACCTTTTCTGCAGCCCTCGGGCAGATTCCTGGGGATTGCAGTGCTCAGGCTAGCAGACGTGTTTTACAGACTGCCTGCCTTTTAAATCCATCTTTCCAGTGATCTGTATGTCCCAGCCTCAGCCTCCCCAGTGACATATATGCCCTTAAACTCGCCTGTGATGTCTAGGGCTCTAGCAAACCTGGAAAAACAGAGAAGCAACATGAAAATATAACATCACAGCCACACCAAAGAGAAGCAGCCCCAGCCACCACTGTAGGGGCGAGTTGATTGTTTAACTAAATATAGTGGGGGAATTTTCAAGTTAATAATTTTAAGTGGCCCCCGAAGGATGGTAAAAATTTCAAAATGGCTCCCAGCAGAAAAAGGTTCCCCACCCCTGTCCTAGGTACTGACCACCACTGTACAAGGTATGATAATCTACTAGATGTCATAGGTGCATAGAATTTTTGTGTAGGCCTCGTGGCGATACAAAAAACAGTAGGCTGCTTTCTGATTCTTCAGCAGTGTTGGAAATGTAGTGGGCATGTTTTTTGTTTATTTTTTAATCAAGAACCGAATCTCAAAATGTGCGACTTCATGTCAAACTGTGAATTTTAGGAAATTCAACTTGAACTCCATCCACCGTGGATCGATTCCCACATCTCTATTATGAACACATGGAAACAAATATTTTATTTTGTTTATTTGCTTCCTAAACTCTAAGTTATACGACTTTTCAAATAGATTTAACTAGGAGTTTGACATTATGTTGCTGCAGAATGTTTATAAGTCATAAGTATTGTTGATTGGGTATAGTACTGTATCACTGGGGTCTACCACTTACACGGTGATGAACAAACCAGGAGAGATGTTAAGCCTGCAATCCACTGGTCCCTATGCAGACTAGAAGCCCTAAATCTGACCCTGATTGGTCCCTGCCTTATCACGGAGGTATGCACCCTAAGGTTACGCAATGGTGCCCCCACTCAACATAGGCTCATTCTGAGTGTCCTTAACTGTACCCTCAACTATATACAAAGTGTAACACAAAGCAACAATAACAATAAAGGAAGTGCAACCGAGCAGAGGGTGAGACACAAGCCTAAGAACATGTTCACACAGTCATAAAATGAAGATGGGGGAAAATTGAAATAACCCAAAAGACTTACACAATGCATGGAACAACTTCAAATCCCAAACATAACAGAATGAAAATATAGCCAGCAAAAAAGGCATGAGTGTGGTGAGTTTAAATAGCTTCTCCCAAGATGTGATGGGCAAACAAAACGAAGAAGTGAAAATACATGAACATAAGAGCAAGACAAAGGAAAAGAAAGACAGGAGAATGATCAGCAATAGAATTGAGACAAAACAGGCTGTGGTCCAGCAGAAAATCAATCACAATCACACAACCAGAGGTCACCGGATCAAGCTCCGAAGTCAAGCCAGTACACTCCTTCCTACAAGAGGCAACTGGACCCTCAGAACTCTCCATTTGCTGACAACACTGACGGAAGTCTCTTATCTGGGGATCCACATGACGATCCTCCAAATGAACCCAAGAGTTATCTTTAAGACCATAACCCATCCACTTGACCAGACACTGCAAGTGGCTCTTGACAAGTCGGGATCCCAAACCTTGCTCTTCCGATCCTCCTCCAGATTCATCTCAAAAAAGGCTCGAGGACCAGGCAACCCTTCAATTCATTCTTAAAAGGGAAGAATGAAAGGAATTTTTGATCTTTAAAGCTAAAAGGAGTTGGAGTTTTACCATCACAGGATTAAAAACTTTGATAATCCTATAAGTACCTAGAAATTCAGAGGCAAACCTCCTACATGCAACTCTAAAAAGTAGATTTTTTGAGGACATTCACACATACTCCCCCACCTTAAAGACAGGGTCTTCATATGTCTGCAATTGGTACCTTTTTTGGTTTGGTCACTGGTTACCAAACGACTCCCTCTACCTTCTACCTGGCTTTAATTAATCGGGAAGTAAGTCTATTCTCTGAGTACGGAGATCAGAAACAAAGCCTATGATAAAGTGAGTACAAGGTTGCGACAGAACCTTGCTAGATGAGAGAAAATCCACTGGCACCTAAAGTCTTAGCCCTGACACAGGCTCTGCAATTATGGACATAGTCTTCACTATCTTTACGAGCGTTTTGCAACAAATAAAACATAGAGAGAGGCCTCCACATGGCAGAAAAATCTGTATGCCCCATTAAAACAGAACCATGCATTTTTTTAAGATGAGCTACCTGTAAAGAAAGTGGTACATAAAGTTTGCTTGTAGGTAAATGTTCCTGAGCACTATAGTGAGCATCCCAAATGCACTGTCTGAGATCTGCCCTCGGAGCACCTACCTGTCACAAGTGTGTCTCACCCTGGGGAGACCTCTGGTGAGTCTGGAACCAGATGGTCACAATGGCTTATTGACCGCAGGACTTCATCTAGTGTTTAAATGTATAGTTACAATTGTATATATATGGGTGTGATATATACTTTCAAACACTGAAGCTAACCTTAATTGATTTTTAGCTCACAGCCTAGGGGTGTTACTGTGTACTGTTATCCCTGATTATGAATGGTATATATCTATATATAGCTATTTAACATTAGTAGTATAATACTGTAGGCTTTGTAGGCTTGGCGCTAAATCTGGCTAGTGCAAGGACTAAGGCTGGTTTCACACTGCAGTTTTTTCACTGATCAGTGTCCATCCGGTTTGTGTGCCAAAATCAGAAGTGTCTGCAAAACACAGAACAGGTGTCAATCTTTCAATTATAGTTTTTCTCCGCAGGTTTCACTCCTGGTTTTGCACACAAACACTGATCAACACTGATCAGTGAAATCATGCAGTGTGAGGGAGGACTAAGGACACTGTAGTTAGTTACAACCCTTTTTCGGGATGTTTATTGAGTTTCTTAATTACACACTTTCAAATAAAATTCAAGTTGATGACACTCTTGGGTATTCTTATTTACACCTTATGGATGCGATTAACGTGGGTCCAGCTTCTGGATGTGGATTTCTCCTGTACTGCTCTTAATCCACCTGAAATATAAATATATCTGCTAATTTGTTAACAGGACCTATTTGTAGCATAATTACCCATATGTGTGTTGGGGTTGTGTGGTGTCTGTCAGTAGCGTCAGTAGAGTTTACACCAACATGTTTCGAAGGTCCCGGCCTTCTTTGTCATGGTTTAATCTTAAACTGTAACAGGCCACAAGTATAAGGGTATGTGCCCACATAGTGGTTTAGTGACGTTCAAACAGTCAGTAAACCGGTGGAAATTTGCAGGAGCCTAGAGTTCTGAGCTCTGAAGTCTCCAGCTGTTTCCCAGCGGTTTCCCAGCGTTTTTTTCAGCGTGTGCACAGCGTTTTTCAGTCGTTTTTTCCGGCAGTTTTTCCGGCGGTTTTTCCGGCGGTTTTCTATGGAGGATTTTGTTCATGAAAACGATCAAAAACCGCTGAGAAGAATTGACATGTTGTATGCCCCTAAACCGCTAGGAAACCGCTCAACCTCTGGCAGATCCGCTCACATAAACCCACTATGTGTGCACAGCGTTTTCTAAATTACATAGGGTTACTTGTAAGTCCTAACGCTGCTTAGGATTTACATAAATTTAAATAAAACCTATGCTAAACAGCCGGCGGTTTTCGCTGCTAAACCGACGTTAAACCACTATGTGGGCACATACCCTAACCCAGCAAGATTGTATATACCAAAGCAGCAACATCAAACAAACCCCAACACGCATATGGGTAAATATTGCTACAAATAGGTCCTGTTAACAAATTAGCAGATATTAACAACCAGGATCATTAGAGGCTCAGGGAAAACCTGAGAAAGCCGCTATCAAATACAGCAACAAGACAGACCCTCCTTTCCATTAAAGGTAATCACCATAAGCTAATGAACATATACCAAGCCAGGGTAAATTATACATAAACCACCAACCTTTATATCTCAGGTGGATTAAGAGCAGTACAGGAGAAATCCACGTCCAGAAGCTGGCCCCACGTTAATCGCATCCATAAGGTGTAAATAAGAATACCCAAGAGTGTCATCAACTTGATTTTTATTTGAAAGTGTGTAATTAAGAAACTCAATAAACTTCCCGAAAAATGGTTGTACCCAACTACAGTCCTTGCACTAGCCAGATTTAGCACTAAGCCTACACATACAGTTAAAGCCAGAAATATTTGGACAGTGACACAAGTTTTGTTATTTTAGCTGTTTACAAAAACATGTTCAGAAATACAAATATATATATAATATGGGCTGAAAGTGCACACTCCCAGCTGCAATATGAGAGTTTACACATCCAAATCGGAGAAAGGGTTTAGGAATTATAGCTCTGTAATGCATAGCCTCCTCTTTTTCTAAGGGCTGCAATTAACTCTGAAGGCGTCTCCCTCGTTAACCTGTAATCAATGAAGTAGTTAAAAGGTCAGGGGTGGATTCCAGGTGTGTGGTTTTGCATTTGGAAGCTGTTGCTGTGACCAGACAACATGCGGTCAAAGGAACTCTCAATTGAGGTGAAGCAGAACATCCTGAGGCTGAAAAAAAAGAAAAAATCCATCAGAGAGATAGCAGACATGCTTGGAGTAGCAAAATCAACAGTTGGGTACATTCTGAGAAAAAAGGAATTGACTGGTGAGCTTGGGAACTCTAAAAGGCCTGGGCGTCCACGGATGACAACAGTGGTGGATGATCGCCGCATACTTTATTTGGTGAAGAAGAACCCGTTCACAACATCAACTGAAGTCCAGAACACTCTCAGTGAAGTAGGTGTATCTGTCTCTAAGTCAACAGTAAAGAGAAGACTCCATGACAGTAAATACAAAGGGTTCACATCTAGATGCAAACCATTCATCAATTCCAAAAATAGACAGGCCAGAGTTAAATTTGCTGAAAAACACCTCAAGAAGCCAGCTCAGTTCTGGAAAAATATTCTATGGACAGATGAGACAAAGATCAACCTGTACCAGAATGATGGGAACAAAAAAGTTTGGAGAAGAAAGGGAACGGCACATGATCCAAGGCACACCACATCCTCTGTAAAACATGGTGGAGGCAACGTGATGGCATGGGCATGCATGGCTTTCAATGGCACTGGGTCACTTGTGTTTATTGATGACATAACAGCAGACAAGAGTAGCCGGATGAATTCTGAAGTGTACCGGGATATACTTTCAGCCCAGATTCAGCCAAATGCTGCAAAGTTGATTGGACGGTGATTCATAGTACAGATGGACAATGACCCCAAGCATACAGCCAAAGCTGCCCA
Source organism: Allobates femoralis (assembly GCA_033576535.1). Lineage (NCBI taxonomy): Eukaryota > Metazoa > Chordata > Amphibia > Anura > Aromobatidae > Allobates > Allobates femoralis. Next base: position 118,709,160 of record JARQOC010000004.1, on the reverse strand, counting down.
GGAGTTCATGAGTGCAAAAAAGTGGAACATTCTGCAATGGCCAAGTCAATCACCAGATCTTAACCCAATTGAGCATGCATTTCACTTGCTCAAATCCAGACTTAAGACGGAAAGACCCACAAACAAGCAAGACCTGAAGGCTGCGGCTGTAAAGGCCTGGCAAAGCATTAAGAAGGAGGAAACCCAGCGTTTGGTGATGTCCATGGGTTCCAGACTTAAGGCAGTGATTGCCTCCAAAGGATTCGCAACAAAATATTGAAAATAAAAATATTTTGTTTGGGTTATGTTTGTCCAATTACTTTTGACCTCCTAAAATGTGGAGTGTTTGTAAAGAAATGTGTACAATTCCTACATTTTCTATCAGATATTTTTGTTCAACCCTTCAAATTAAACGTTACAATCTGCACTTGAATTCTGTTGTAGAGGTTTCATTTCAAATCCAATGTGGTGGCATGCAGAGCCCAACTCGCGAAAATTGTGTCACTGTCCAAATATTTCTGGCCCTAACTGTATCTACTACGGTATTATACTACTAATGTTAAATAGCTATATATAGATATATAGTGTTTAAATGCATTTTGTTTTTCTTTTGGCACTGCAGGAGTTAAGGACTCTTTCCTTGCAGCCTCAATCCTCAGGTATAGCTCATTTACAACTTCCCACCACTATAAGTCCTTTGAGTTCTATAAATGTTGGAGTCCAGCTGCATTGGAGGAGTTTGGAGTGCTTATCTGTCTATGTCTATTCCCCTCTGTTTGTTTACCTTTCCCGTGTTGTATTAATTGCAGAGCTGAGGCTAGCATCCTTGCCAACCAGCACACTAAACAGGGTTAGTTGAGGATGAGAGAGGGTCTAGGCATGTGACAGAGACAGGGGGAAGGACCTTTATAGGGAATTTAGGGAGCTCAGGGTAAGACGCAGGTGGGTGTCAGGAGGTTACTGATCTCCCCTCTCCCTATTGCCAGGGCATTCCTTCTTTATCATCCCCATCGTCTCCCCTGTATTGTGTTGTAGGCGTCTGTATGCCCTGCCATGACACCACCACGACCCCTACACCAAGGACCCTGACTGGTTCTTTGTCCCTGACTTTTCGGATAGTGCCATGAGGCAAAATATCAGCCTTAAAGCGAACCTGTCACCCCCTCCAGACATCTAAAAATACCATAGCCACCTTCTGTAGCACTAAGGCTGCAGTCTGACAAGGTGTCTATAGCATTTATGCTCCCTTGATTCACTGAAATAAAGACTTATATAAAATCTGTTTCAAACCAGATCCAAGACCGGGAGGCGGGTTTTCAAGTGTCTATCTCCTTCCTCTGTGGTGTCAGTCATCCCTCTCTGCTCTCTGTGCACCGCCTCCAGGGCCACCTCCCTGCACTACAGAGCTTTGTCAGCTCTGCTACATCATAGAGCTGCTGTTATAGGAGACCCCACAGTAGTAAATATAGCAGGAGGATCCTGAGCAGAGAAAGCCTTGCCTGCTACATAGCAGCCTTGAGCTGTCAGCAGTGCAGCAGAGTTGAGTTTGTGCTTTAGATCATAGGCTGAGGAGCAATGCTGCTGTTTACAAGAAACTGAAAGTGAAAACTGCTCAGCTCAAGGGCTGCTACATAGCAGGCAGTGCTTTGTCTGCTCAGGGTCCTCCTGCTAGATTTACTACTGTGAGGTCTCCTATAACAGCAGCTCTGTGTTGTAGCAGAGCTGACAAAGCTCTGTAATGCAGGGAGATGGCCCTGGAGGTGGTGCACAGAGAGCAGAGAGGGATGACTGACACCACAGAGGAGGGAGACAGGCACTTGAAAACCCGCCTCCCGGTCTTGGATCAGGTTTGAAACAGATTTTATATAAGTCTTTATTTCAGTGAATCAAGGGAGCATAAATGCTATAGACACCTTGTCAGAATGCAGCCTTAGTGCTGCAGAAGGTGGCTATGGTATTTTTAGATGCCTGGAGGGGGTGACAGGTTCGCTTTAACATTCTAAGATATGGGGAGACAATTTACAGGAACCAAGGATCCTGACAGACATCCAGAAAAAAAGGAGTCCCCCATGACAACTTCTTAGGTCTCATAATTGATGACTGGATTTTGTTTAAATAACCACGGCAGACCTAGTGCTAGCTTTGTAAAAAGAGATGGTAGAACCATAAATGAAATGGATTCTATGTGTAACACAACTACCTCCATACTTACATTCTTGACCTTGTGATTTTAGGAAAGTGGAGAGTTATTAATAGCAGAAACGTGAATGGGTAGGTTGAGAGGGGTGAGAAATCCTAACTACTATATACAGTAGTATATACAGTGAGGTCATGATCAATTAGATTCAAGGTAGAACCTGAATCAACAAATGCAAGCTTGCAAACAAAGTCAGACTTTTAGTCTCAAGGGATACCTGAAAGAAAAAACGGACGCTTGTATCAAAGACAATCTCAGACTCTTGGAACCTGCATCTCTACAAAAAGGCTTTTCTTTTCCTTTGAAATTCTTTAATATATTTGAACCATTGAACATAGATGTGACCAGAAGCACCACAGCATAAACAAGACTGAGCAGATGCTCAAAGGTCAGTTTCCCGTTTGGTGTCTCTGCAAGCATGAATCTGCATAGGTTCATCAGTATCAACTGGTAACAAGGAAGGTGCCATTGAAACGCCTTTAGACATACCTCTATCTCTCAGGCAACTGTCCAACTGTCAGTGTTATAGCTTCCTCCAAGGACAGCGGGCAGGGACTGTAAGCCGATATATCCCTAATTTGACCCAAAAGTCCCTGGCTAAACTGACTCCGGAGAGCAGAGTCATTCTAGGAGGTCTCTATTGCCCAACATCTGAACAGTGAGCAGTAGTCTTCAACTCTACTTCCTCCCTGAACCAACTTATGGATCTTGGATTGAGCAACAGTGAATTTGTCAGGGTTGTTCTAGATGAGGTCAAGAGCCAAGAAAAACACCTCAATACAGGAAACTGCCAGGGAATCCTCTGGCAAAGAAAATGGGCAGGCCTGTGGAACCCTATGGAGCAAAGGTAAAATAACGCGCAGGAGTTGACTCTCACACAAAGACGAAACTGGACGTAGGTAAAAGTACTATTGTATGAGGCAAAATAAAATTGAAATTTGAATTCTATGCCCGTCAAAGCAGTCTGGTAACTTTACCTTGAGTTTCACGGAGACATTAGAACTAGTGAGTTGTTGATGACACCTGATATCCGCAACTTCCAATGGCAATGTTTGAAGGTCAGAGCA
>JARQOC010000004.1:118672779-118705817 GCA_033576535.1 Allobates femoralis | reverse complement strand
GAATAACAGATGACAGGTGCCATACATTGGTTGTTGACTGTATGCAACACAGATGTGAAGCAGTTGTACAAAACATTGTTTACACAACTAAATATTAGGCTACAGATTCACGGGAATGATGAATCACAAAAAGAAAAAAAAGGACATATTTGTAAATATTTGGACAGTTTGTAAAGACAGATTCAGACACTGCTATTTTATTGAACAGCCCAATGTTCATTTTTTGTTATTTTCTGTAAAGTAGTTAAAAATTATATACAATTCTCTTCATGTTTTGAGTTGGAAAACAGTGTGCAATGTTACCAGTGCATGGAAAGAAAAACTATTAAAATGATTTGGGGTTTAACTCATGTTTTTGAACACTGCTATTATTTTGAACACAACTTTGTGTGCACACAGTGTCTTTCAGATGCCGGAATACATCGTTTTAGTCAAACAAGACTCTTCGAGAAAGACACTGGCATCATTTTCCTGGAACGTCTTCTTTGATGTTTTTTCAGTTCATTTTGCATCTATTATTGATATATAAAATAGTGGCCAATTGAAGAATAGTCAGACCTTTTTTTTGCTGCCTCATGGCTTTCAAAACAGGCAGCATTAAAAGAATTGAGAAAAATAGATACATTCACATCATGTCGTTTTAATGTTTATTCTTTTTGGTGTGTTTTTAGGACCTGTACAGGTGGAGTCCACCGTGAAAAGACATCTTGTGCACTTACCCTAAGGAGTCTAATGGGGCCGTCACACGCATCAATGTCGTCAGCGATCTCATCGCTGGCGACATTGAAGGCTAATCGCTGGTGAGCTGTAACACAGGCAGACTCACCAGCAATCAGTGGACCAGCAACATCGTGGAAATGATTTAAATATCGTTTCTACCATGTCTTGCTCCCGCTGCCAGGCTGCGGTAAGCGGGAGCAGGCTGGTCTCCAAGGTAAACTGTGGGTATCTAGGCAGCGCGTGCAGCCTAGATACTCGATGTATACCTTGGTTACCAGCCTTCTCTACTCACCGGCTGGGATCCAAGGTACACAGCGGGTAACTAGGGTCCCTAGAAGGAGAAGGCGCGCGCTGCCTAGATACCCCCAGTTTACCTTGGAGACCAGCTCCCAGCGCTTGCTGAGAGGCGCTGGGAGATTGCTAATCGCTCATCTCCCGGTGTCACACGCAGCGATGCTGCGTGTCCACCGGGCGACCAACGTCAGGTTTTAGAGCAGGTTCTAAAACCTGACGACCATCAACCAGCGACTTATTGCTGGATGAAACGCCCTGTCACACGCTTCAATATCGCTGCAAACGTCATGTTCAGCAGTGGTATTGTACGTGATATTGACGCGTGTGACATCTCCATAAGGCTATAGGCACACGGTGCGAGGGAAACTCGCATTACACTCGGACCAGTGTTGCCCTATCAGGCAGGGCAGACTGGAGCAAGTCCCCCGCACTGAACTCGCATTGCGAGTCAGAAGCGATTTGGCGTAAGTACAATAATAATATCATAATATCGTGAGCTGTCCATGGCACTTACGCCAATTGCGTACGCAAAAAGCTTACCATGGCAGCTGCTGTCCCTGGTGCTGAATCTCCAGCGTGATATTACAGTAATATCACGCTGAAGCTTCAGGACCACGGACAGCTCCGTGCAGGAGCAGTGCGGCTTGTCAGTAATGAGTAATCTATTATATAATCACGAATGGGTTTTTTGCCCCTTTTGAGTCCGCTCGCGCTGCGAGTCAGCGTGGTCATGTGGATACGACCGAAGCATTGGCCGCGCAGCGGCCATTGCGAGCATTCCTAAGGCGACTCGCTATGCCCGCGCAGCGGGCATGGCGAGTCGCCTTAGCAGCGCGAAGCATTGGCCGCGAAGCGGCCATTGCGAGTCAGAGACTCGCTCTTCTAGAATCCCGATGCATCTGCATCGGGCACCCAGCTAGTGTAAAATAAGCTGACAAATGCTGAGATCATTAAAATAAAGGTATTAACCCCTGCACTGCCAGGGTGTGTTGTCACTATGTGTACACACTCTATGTACACATGATGGCAGCACACTAACTGCATTTTAACCCTTCTGACAACGGCTTTTATTAGCCGCATCTGCTGGCTCTATGCCGACATGTAGCGCAGAGCCTGCAGAGGGGGTTAAAATGATTATTAACACACAGCACTTTATTATTTATTTTTCTAACTGAATTTATTAAACAATAATGTTTCAGCACTGCTGTGACAGCGCAGGAACATTATTGATTACTGTACTGGCAGAGCGGTAAATTCAAACTCGCCGGCTATGACAGCCAGCGAGTTTAAATTCACCGCAAGTGCTGTCCGCGGTCCTTCAGGATCACAGACAGCATCACAATCACACGCACCACACTTGCACTCACACCTCACACTTGCAGCACACTCACATGAATACAGCCATGCACACTCACTACATGCACCACACTCGCACCACACACACCCAAAAACACACATCACTTGCATCGCTCCGTGTTGAATGCACGACAGTGTGCCTCCAGCCTTATAACCAGTTTTGGAACATTACCTTCTCCTATCTGGCACTGCGTTCTCCATTTATATCTCTAGTACCTATTTCTTTAGGCCCAGGTACACACACAGATAACTGTGCATAGATTGTTCGCAGATCTCTGGTTGCAGTGAAATCATGGACACATTGTTCTATTTTGTGGCCAAATGTAACAATGTGTCCATGATTTCACTGCACCCAGAGATCTGCGAACAATCTCTGCACAATTATCTGTGTGTGTAACTGGCCTTTAGGGTTTGCTCACACTGGTGTATAAGGCTACATTTAGACACACCAATTTTGTTCTTTTCTGTTTTGGTCCGTTTTTCAGTTGGAGAACTGATCCATTTTCCAAAAAATGCATCACCCATTCACACTGTGCGGTTTTTGCATCCGTTTTTTCTGCTGATTTTTTTTCCATTTAGAATGGTGCCCTATGGTAAAAACAGAGGAGAAAAACGTCACTGAAACTAACATGCACTAGAGTTTGGTGAATCAGTCCTCAGGCAAAAAACGGATCAGTCAAAAATTTCCCAGTCTGAATAGTCAAAAGTGAAAACCCATTGACTTGGCTGAAATTCATTTTTGTGATCCGTTTTGTGCAGTGCACTGCAAAAAAAAATGTATCCAAAAAAGGGACGCAAAAATGCACAGTGTGAATGTAGCCTAAGGGCCGCTTTACACACACCAACTTCTGTGACCAACTTCTGAACAGATCTCTGGTTGCAGTGAAATCATGGACACATTGTTACATTTGTACACAGCCACAAAATGTAACAATGTGTCCATAATTTCACTCCAACCAGAGATCTGTTCAGAAGTTGGACACAGAAGTTGGTGTGTGTAAAGCGGCCCTAAGAAGTCTGTCCAATTCTCATCCACAAAAGCGGAATGAGTGAAATCTGTTTGATATTCCGTATGTAAAGCTATTGCACGTCCATTTTTTTCCTCACCTACCAGCTATTATTCTACAATTATTTACATGACCACATAGGCTATAAGCGCACGTTGAGTACTTGGTCGTAGAAATTTCTGCATCATCCCTGCCTCTCTGAGCAGAAAAAAAATTTGCCTTATTGAGGTTTTTTTTGGTGCATTTTTTTCATGCATCCCGGGGTGGAAAAACACTCAAAAAACGATAAAAGTAACATGCTGCACATTCATTTCTGCACCAATTCTGAAAGGGGAAAAATAAGGAACGTGCACAAAACATTGGGATTCTCATTGACTTTGCTGCACAAGGATCTGCGTGCAGTTTTTACAGATCACAGTACTCGAAATGCAATAAAAATGCACTGATTGCACAGGGCCTTACAATGTTGTATGCTACAGAAAGGTAATGTATCCATAAAAAACACATGCCACTAGAATGGTCTGTGTCCTGTTCGTTTTTTTTCCGCACCCATAGGCTTTGAATATGTTTTACCCCAATGTGTCTTTATGTAAAGTGCTTCAGCTTCAGAGGCTGACGGCCCTCTAATATCTATAATAATGGTAATAATATATTAAAATAAAGAGTCCTGTATTGAAATTTGACTCTGTACTGACAACTGAGGCATTTTCTGCAAATGTTATTAAAAACATTAATCCCTTCCAGACAAGATTTTTTTTACTTTTGTTTTTTTCTCCACCTTCTACAGAGAGAAATAATTTTTTTAAATAATCCAGTTGACATCACCATATGGGGGTTTATTCATTGTAGGATGAGTTGTTTGAATGACAACATTCATTTTACAACAGTATGGATTGAAAAATGAATATATATACATATACATATATATATATATTAAAAATATGCAGTACAAAAATCATCGTATAGTCATCGATAACATTTTGGGGTACCAACATGGTTTTAATCACTTTTCACTGCATTATTAGGAAGACTGATTTCAGAATTTGATTGATGGGACTTTGGGTAAAGTCATACATATTTTCTCATCTGAGAACGTCGGTCCAATTATTATAATCAGCAGCGCACACTTAGCTACCTGGTGTTTACCCTGGTTACTAGCGTCCTCCCGATTACAGGCTGGGCTAAGCGGGAGGACACTGGTAAACTGGGTAAAGTGCGCACTGCTTAGTTACCCAGTGTTTACCTTGGTTACCAATGCCCAGTGTCTAATGTGCGGCGCTGGGCACTGGCTGTGAGGTCACTGGTCGTTGGTCTCTTGCTGTCACAAGCAGCAATGTGTGCTGACCAGCGGGAGACCAAGGACCATTCCTGAATGATGTGCAGCGATCAGCAACCTCACAGCAGGGGCCTGATCGCTGCTACATGTCACAGACTGTGACATCACTGGAGAGGTCGCTGTTACATCACAAAACCTGTGACGTTTCAGCGACATCGCTAGCGATGTTGCAGTGTGTGAAGTACCCTTAAGGGGCTATTAAGAAATGTAAAAAAAAAAACAAAAAAAACGCAAGTTTAAATCAACCCCTTTTGTCCCATTTAAAGTCAAGAAAATTAAAAAAAATACACATCTGTGGTATTGCCGCATTCAGAAAAGTCCAATCAATTAAAATAACACAATCGGAAAACGCTGTAAACAAAAAAAATTCAAGAATGCTAAAATTATGTTTTTTTTTGGTCAGTGCAATACAACAAAACTGCTGTAACAAGTGATCAAAACGTCATATCTACCCCAAAATTGTATCAATAAAAACGCTGTCTCACCCTACAAAGAATAAGCAATCACACAGCTCCATCAACCAAAAAATGAAAATGTTATGGGTGAAAAATGACGACACAACCTCCAAAATTCTTTTTTGCAAACATATGACAGAAATTGGCTATGTTGTGAAGGGGTTAATGAGGACATCAGATTGAATAGATTCCTGGTAAGCGGCTGTCACACGTCTCGACATCTTGAACGATATTGTAAGCGATCACGTGCACGCGCGATCGCTTACAATATCGCTCACATCGCTGGTGAGCTGTCACACAGACAGACTCACCAGCGATGTGGATCCGCGATCTCGCTGGTAACTATGGTACACATCGGGTTACTAGGCGCCGCGCGGCGCTTAGTAACCCGACGTGTACCATAGTTACCATCTCCCAGCATAGGCTCTGCCACTGGGAGATGGATCATCGTGGTGTCATACACCACGATGAAGCAGATCCTGAAATCGTTCATCGCTAGATCTGAGCTCCAGAGCTCAGATCTGCGATGTCACGATCAAGCGATTTTACATAGTAAAATCGCTTGATTACATGCAACGATGCCAAAACGATATCGCTTAAGCGATCCAAAAACAGATCGCTTAAACGATATCGGGCAAGAAATCGTAGCGTGTGACGGCCGCTGTAGGTATATATGAGTCTGTATGAAGGCCCTCAGTGTATACGTGTGTGTGTGTGTGTATGTGCTTGGGGTACACATGTGTGTTTAACATGCAGTGTTTTTGTCACATACAGTGTGTATATACAGCATATCACCCCTCATACTTTTCATTGGACAACACTGAAAACTGTAATCATAGTAGTGTAAAAATAAATAATTTTAAAAACTGACGTAGAGCTTCGGTGTATTTTTGATTCTCAGCGCGGATAAAGCTGACAGCTACAGACTGCCACCCGAGCTGCCTGGGTGTTACCTTGGCTAGCAATAAAAAATACAGGGGAGCCCATTATTATTTTTAATTATTTAAATAAATAGTTAAAAAAAAAGTGTGGTCTTTGCCCTATTTTTGTTAGCCAGCTGGGGGCTGGTATTCTTAGCATGGTGAGGCCCATAGTTATTGGCCCCCCCACGCTAAAGAATAGCAGCCCACAACTGCCCCATTTATTAGAAGAGCCAATTTCTGGCAGTTTACCCGGTTCATTCTGATGTGGTGGCATCGGGGTGATAGATATGAGTACTGACAGCTGGAAGTAAGCAGAGATTGATAATGTCAGGTCTTTATGAGACTTGCCCATTATCAATCATGTGAGTAAATAGTTAAAAAACACAACTGAGAGAAAAATCCTTTATTTGAAATATATCACACAGACAATCCTCATTTTCCCATTTATTAACCTAAAACATACCCTCTTATGGTAATCCACAATGATGGCCTCACGAAGCAAACAATCCTGGCTCTGCTTCATCCAGAGACTGCAGTGATGGAATAAGCGTCATCTCGCTGCAGTGTCTGAACACTGACTGCAGTGAGAAGTGGTGACGTCACTTACTGAGTCACTGAGGGCTCCCTGCGGTAGTGCCAGTCTGCTGTGCTACCATGACCTGTAATCTGGCAGCACAATGGGTGAGGGGCACAAGAGCCAATCACAGATGCTGTCACTGTGAGTGGATGTCTATGATTGGCGTGTGGAGCCAGTGCAGTGAATAAACCAGAAAGTTAATGAGCAGACATGGAAGTACAAGTGTGTGGTCTTCGATAAGTATGACACTGATGTTTAATCATTGTTTTGTTTATTTTTACAGTGCCCAGACCCTCAAACTCGAACCTGAACAGTAACATGAACTTCTCAGGGAAGTCCGTGTTCGGTGTCCGTGCCCGAACACTAGATGTTCAGTACAGACCCTGAACTTTACTACAGTTCAAGATGGTCCATCACTAGATATAACATTTTGACATAATGTAAAGTAGTCAGTGTACAGCTTGTATATTAGTCAGGGGAAGCGCAACATCTCATGAATCAAGGGTTAAAAATCGCACTGCCGTATTCCAAAACAGATCAAAGGGTTAATACAATATTGATTAACTAGTCAACAAATTTCATGGCTCCATGAAATGCCCTGAAACATAGCAATATGATGTTGACTTATCCTGAGGAAGGGGCCAGGAAGCCCTGAAACATCTTGGCTAATAAATCACTATTATATTCACCCTTTGATGCCACGTGAAATGCAGCACTGTGGTTTTTAACCCTTCATCCTCCCTACTCTATATGCACCATATTGGGGACTGCTTTTATAGTGGTTGTGTCTCTCACAACCACACAAGGTGAAGCCTCTGATACCTATTTAGGTCATATTTTACCTCTCAGACCCCTCATCCTCCCTACTTTAATTTTCTGAGATAATGACCTTTGTCTTTTCATTGGCTGTAAGCCATAATCATCAACGTTAACAGAAATAACCACTTGAAATAGATTACTCTTTGTAATGGCTTTATATAATATATGTGTTTCACATTTTGTATAGAATTACTGAAATAAATTAACTTTTTGATGATATTCTAAATCATTGAGATGCCCCTGTATCTGTTTGATTATTCATTTGTGAATAAACAAGCAGAATTTAATAGGATTACATGAAGGCATGGGCAAAATCTTCAGTCACCATCTTGTGGACGCGCCATCTGTTAACCCCACCGATCGCTCTGCTTAGGCAGTCATGAAGATGATTTTCATCACTCACGCCAGGCCGATGTATGTGATCAGCATGACGAGAGCTATCACTAGACCTGAGCAAATCAACAAACACCCAATTTGTTTTTTGTTGATTTGCGGATAAATTTGTGATTTTCTATCTGTTAGGATACACTGGGAAAATTGATTGGATGCGTTACTGATTTCCTTTCAGGGAATCTAAACAAATCATCTACAAATCAATTCTCCTATTGTATTCTGTGGGCTAGCGAACAGGCATGTGTGGCAGGTAGACTGGCTCGTCCTTACTGATGACATGATCTTTAGTGTACAAATCTAAGCATAGAAAATGAATTGACATTATCATTATTATCATCTCTAGTCCCTGCCAGCAGCAAATTATCTCTGTGTTCTTTATGTGAATCACAGATCTGTGGCCTCGTTCCAACAAGAATTGTACAAAACTCCCGGGATCACACCTGTATTTCAATAGACGGAGAATTCCTACATTAGGTGTGAATCACCCGCTAAATAGAGATGAATCTCGTCTTACAGAGTGATTGTGTGGCACAGTCATATTATCATAACAGTATGTTTCGGTGGCACAATAGAGAGTTACAATTAGGTAACGTTGCGAGTGAGGAAGCACCCCTGTGAGCGCCGGCGCTCGGCGCAGATGCGCAGGAGTCAGATCAGGATGACAATGACGTCTCGCAAATTATACCAATGTGGAGCAGCAGATTAGCCCTATGTCTGTGAATGGCTCTGCTGGCAGATGGCACGGGCAGGGATTGTTTGTGAAGACTGAGGCCGGTACAGCCAGTCCCGGCTCCCCAGACTCACGCAGCACGGTGGCATTTGAACTCCGTGGGCCGATCTGGAGATTTTTCTGCAGTTGCAGCAATTTCTGAGCCAGCAGCTGAGCGAAGCAAATAAACATGAGTGTCCTGCACTTCGGACTTGTTAAGATTTAAGAGGAGGGGTGCAGACTCTTTACAAGAACTAATGAGGCCGCAGTCATGGGGGGAACATAGGCTCTGAAGGCTCATTTATTTTTAAAGTGCAGGAGAAAAATATATACTGGAGCTTGCAATCTAAAATGTAATTAACCAGTGCCAGACACGAGATGGCAACCAAGGCCATGAGGTTTCCTTATATTCCTCTTCTTTCCTTTTTTTTTTGCTTCCGAGCACACAATGCATTATTTGTTTTAATCTGAGACATTTCGGATTCAGCTGATCTGCTACAATATCACGGCATGGTCTGAGATGTAATATATCACTATAGTTCAGGTTCCTGAATAAGAGCCCTGTTGGGGGTAAATTTGTCAAAGTTTACCATCAGGGGTGTATAATTAGAGATTTCAAGCCCCAATCTCACCAATTTAAACCCACCCCAGGGGACCCATGGATTACAAAGTTACAAAGCCTGCATAGGTTAATTATCAAACCTCTTATCTCTTAAATGAAACCTGCAGGAAAAAAAGATGTAAGAAAATAAGCTAGTTATTAAAAAAAAAAATGTGGAAAATCAGCTCAAAGCCAAGCAAATCCTTAGGATACTGTCTGTCTTATAGAGCGAAATATACAAGGGAAAATACTTAAGACAACAATAGGAGGAAAAAAAAAGCAGACGCTGAGTATTACAGAAATTTGTAATAATCGGAAAATGTCAGATAAGATCTTAAGAAGGGAGATTTTTGTCTAATACCGCTCCTATGGGTGTGATAAGCCGCAATATATGGGCACAATGAAAACATAATGTACCATTTTTTCAGCTTAGGAATGCCAGATATTGTGTTTGAATGCTGTGGATGTGTAAAAATGTAAGGTCAGATGTGCACAAATGATCCGGGTTATTAGCCAAGGTGGAAGCAAATCTAAAGTGACCCTTAGATCCGTCTTACTGTGTATCCTGGAGCACAAAGGCATCTTCCTGTCATCCCGTCACAGTCGGCTCCATTATAACAGGCGCACAGCTGTTGGCAGCCTTCCCCATAAAAGCCGGGCCGGCAGGGTTCTTCACAGTACAAGCCACTCCAACCTGCCCGGCAGGTGCACTCCCCCGACAGTGGGTGGCAGCTGAGAGAAAAGAGAGAGAAGACTTGTCAGCATGGAGCTGTGGGGTGCGCGGAGAACTAATTAAAACAATACATCGAGGTGTCAGCGGACAGCAACACTGGGACCCTACTCCCTGCAATTCACTCACCCGCAGTAACCCTGCAATTCATTCATCTACCGAAGCCCAGCTCCTTGGGGGAAAAAATCTATTATTTAAATGTACAGAGAAAGTGAGGGATGATTTTGCAAACAGAAGCCGAAGCCACAAAAAAACCCGAAGCACTAAGAAATTTAGGGAAATCTGGAGGCGAACTCGTCCTGTTCAGAGGGGAGACACAAAGTCAACTAAACTGGAAAAATAATTAAAATGAAGAAAGAGAAAAATAATTCACAGGAGTGAAAAAAACACAGAGACAAGAATTCACATCTGCCATTCCTGCTGGCAGAAATCTGATAATAAATTTCCACTTTCACCAGTGAATTCAATTTACCAATAGGCTTTAAAACCGGTGTCAGCCATTATAATTATTCATTAGAGAGGGGTTTTTACAGTCGTTAGTGATTTATTTCTTAGCTGCACTGATTACTCAGGAGTAGAATGTAGAGGCTTGTGCCGCTGCTTGGAAGGAAAAGACTTGGCGGGCCACTGCCAATGCCGGATCATGGAGAAGGGACAGAGGTGCGTATTCTTTAAATTAATACTGTGGAGCAACACTACTTACTGGCCACCAGGGCAATACCATCAGAGGTCCAATTCTAAGATACCCCTGAGGAAAAAGTGGTGGACAGCCATACAAGTGGGGAGTCTTCCTTCCACCTCCCCGCTAATCGCTATTATACTTTTTTGACATTATTATTAGGATCTCTAGTCCCTGCCCGCAGCAAATTATCTCTGTGTTCTTTATGTGAATCACAGACAGATCTATGGACTCATTCCAACAATAACACACCTGTATCTCAATAGACTGAGAGTTCCTACATTACAGTTTATACATTAGGTGTGAATCACTTATCAGCTTTAACCCCTTCATGACCAAGAGAGTATATATATACTCCTTTGGCTGTGTCTCTACCCCTGATGTGAGCTAGCTCATGCACTGAGCTTGCATTTTCCCCCACACATTTCAGCTGATCTGATCAACTGAGATGTGTAGCTACAGATCGGATCGGTGCTGTTAACATTTTGTATCATGCTGTCAATCATTGACAGCATGACCCAAAGCACCATGATAGGGATCACGCCACTCCTAGCCGGTATCGGGACCTCTGCTGTTACCTTGACAGCCTATGATGACGCTAGAAGCTGTATGTTATCACTTCCTGCTGGCGAGCCCTGAGCTCTGTCGCCGGCAGAAAGTGATGATTTCTCCTTGGTTCAGATGTGCAGCAGCTCATCTGTACACAGGAGAAGCGATCAGTCTGAGGCCCCCTAGTGGCCCAAGTAAAATACACATCTGGTATCTGGTATTGCTGCATTCAGAAATGCCTGATCTATCAAAATATAAAATCAATTAATCACATAAGTAAACTGCGTAAGAGAAAAAAATCCAAATGCCAAATTTACGTTTTTTGGTCACCGCAACATTGCAATAAAATGTAATAAGTACTGATCAAAATAGCGTATCTACATAAAAATGGTATCATTAAAAACTTCTGAATTTTTTTTCACTTAGATAACAGTAAAAGTATACATATTTGGAATCTATGAACTCGTACCAACCTGAGGCATCACACTGTCATGTCAGTTTTACCATATAGTGAACATGATGAATAAAAAACCCAAAAAACAAACGTATAATTGCACTTTTTTTGCAATTTCTCAGCATTTTCCAGTACACTATATAGTAAAATAGGTTATTTTATTCAAAAGTGCAAGTCGCAAAAAACAAGCCCTCTTATGTCTGTATTGCTGAAAAAAAATTATGGCTTTTAGAAGAAGGGGAGGGAAAAACAAAAAAACAGAAAATAGAAAATTGCCCAGGGGTGGGGGTGAATGTATTTGGAGCACTTGCAATCATTATGCATGTGGGGATTTTTTTTAGACATTGTCTATTGTCCCATTCACACTATTGTTACACTTTTCTCTGGGGATTACTTATTATTCACTTGTATTCTTTAGTTTGAGGTATAATGTGTATTCCTACAATAGAGGGTTATACAGAGCTCTTATATTGGAATAGGTGTATTAGGGGTGTATAAATATATCATGTTGTCAAGTTGGTTATGGATGAATACCACATTTTTGGCCTTTTTTAATTGTTTTAGATAGTCCAGTTTTTGTCTTGAGCTTTTATATTTGCTATGAAGCAACGTTGTTTTTTTCATTATACCTTCTCCTGGCTGCTGAAAATGTACTTGGGCCCTGAATTATTAAGAATGGCATTGTGCATGCCTGTCTTAAAGAAGCCACCCACTACCCAAACTCAGTTACTGTTTTTTCCATAAATGCCGAAAGATAGGGTACCTTTACACGTTGGAACATTGCATGCAATTTCACTTGCAACTTACTGGTTGCAGTGAAATCATGGACACATTGTTCCATTTGTACACGGCAACAAAATAGAACAATGTGTCCATGATTTCACTGCAACCAGTAAGTTGCAAGTGAAATTGCATGCAATGTTGCGACGTATAAAGGTACCCCCTAATGTCCCTAAAGAAATGCATATACCTTTTTGCCAATGTTAATGTTGTTTTATGCCTTTCTTCTTCACTTCCTGTGTCCTGGCACGAGCTCTGCTCTCATAGTCACCAGCTCTGCTCTCATAGTCACCGCTTCATCTTCAGGATCCCAACTACATTTCCCATCAGCATTTGGGCTTGGCTACGAACCATCATTGAGCACAGATCTGTAACGCTGCTTAAACCTCTCCTGCTCCTCACCCAGCATCACACACGGCTTCACCATAATGTCATGTCCAAGATACTGCTGTAGGCAAGTCACTGATACAGTGCACAGGAGATACACAAAGCACCAGAACACCAGCCCTGGTGATTATCCTCTTTTCTCCTTCACTGAATAGCCATGTCCTACTTTCATAGGATGGATAGATATGGAGAGGGACATGTATGTATACATATGTGTATAATAGAGGGAATACAGCAGAGGGTATATATATATTGGCCAAGGTATACAGCAGTGGGTGTGTACAAATATACAATCTGTTCTATACATACAGATATGAGGGAGAGCTCTGGATGGAGAAATGTGCATAGAGATGGAAGAGCTGTGTCTGTAGCCATATGCACAGATGTAGTAAGTGAGCTCTGCTGAATAGACCTCACCTACCCACACAGCATGAACGTCACAAGAGTCTGATGTCACATCAGATTTGAGTGCCAGGAAATCAGGGGGAATTTGAAGTTACATGACAATTCTAACGGGTCCTTATTAAATATATGTTCACCCCAGGTTCACACTGAGCACATGTGACAGACATGACAGTGTCTGGAGACGCCATGGAGAACGTTCTGCTGCCTGCAACATCTTTCGGCATGACCGGTCTGGGCACCAATATCGAATCTGGCAATCTTGGTGTTCTCTGGCAAATGCCAACCTCCCTGCACAGTGTTGGGCTGTAAAAACAACACCCACTTGTGGATGTCGGGTCTTCACACCACTCTCATGGAGTCTGTTTCTGACAGTTTGAGCAGACACATGGATATTAGTGGTATGCTGAAGGTCATTTTATATGGGTCTGGCACACTGCTCCTCCTGTTCCACCTTGCACAAAGGAGGAGGTAGTGGCTCTGCTGCGGGGTTGTTGCCCTCCTACGGCCCCCTTCATGTCTCCTGGGGTCCTGGCATGTCTCTTGGTATCTGCTCCATGTCCTGGACACTGTGCTGACAGACACAGCTACCCTTCTTGCCACAGCTCGCATTGATGTGCCATCCTGGATGAACTGCACTACCTGAGCAACGTCTGTGGGTTGTAGACATCGCCTCATCCTACCTCTAGGTGAGAGCAAAGCCAAAATGCAAATGTGACCAAAACAGCCAAAAAGGATGAGACCAAAGAAGTGGTCACCCCCTGGAGAACTGCTCCTTTACAGGGGGTGTCTTGCTAATTTCCTATCATTTCTACCTGTTATCTGTTCCATTTGCTCAACAGCAGGAGAAATTGATTCACAATCAGTGTTGCTTCATAACTGGACAGGTGATTTCACAGAAGTCTGATTGACTTGGAGTTACATGCCCATTGTAGTGTATCTGGCTGTCCACATGTTTTTGCCTATTTGCAGATAGAGCAGTGCGTAAAATAAATGGAGACACGTCCGTTTTTGATCTAAGTCATGTATAAAACTCGTCAATGCAAGTCTATGGGTTCATGAAAATCACAGGTAACAAAAAAATGTAATCTGTGTGCAATCCCTGTGCTGTCCATTTTTATTATTTTAACATTGTAAAAAGTAGGTGAAGCTTTACAATTTTTTTTAAAGCATGTGAGAAAAGCACTGATAAAATACTGATGAAGAAACTAAGCATCTGACGCCTGGATGAGACCTCAGTCACATCAGAATGACAACCATTCGTTACATCCCCTGAGGTTTACCTATTTTTCCGGGAGGATTGAGCAATATCAATTGTCTTCCACATCTAATGGTTTGAGCAATGAGTTTGGTATAAAGACTTTCCCTAGCCCTCTGCTGTATGTTCTGCACACAGATATTTCATTGAAAGGGAGAATTCTGTTCTCGGCTGATTGCAGGATACATACCCACGGGTATTGGTCAAATTACACGGGCAATTCTTGTTACACTTGAGTCCATAAAGTCCTTCAGCGCAGACCCGCTCCTCACAGAGGATGCCTTTAAACCCCGGTTCACACAAACAGGCGCCATTGATGTGGTAACACTTCGCTCCATTCTGGCAGTCACATCTTTCAGCACACTGGTAGCCATAGGTACCAACAGGGCATTCTTCTTGGCACCTGTAGATTATAGAAATTAATAATATGTTAGGCCTTCCCTAATAATTTTAAACAATGTATAGTCATCAGTTATAGTGTTCTCAATATATCTGAGTTATAGAAAACCTATATATGACCAGTTTATGACTAGGGCTGCGGAGTCAGGGTACCGTTACATGTCGCAACGTTGCATGCAATTTCACTGGCAATTTGCTGGTTGTAGTGAAATCATGGACACATTGTTCCATTTGTACACAGCAACAAAATAGAACAATGTGTCCATGATTTCACTGCAACCAGCAAATCGCCAGTGAAATTCCATGCAATGTTGCGACATGTAACGGTACCCTTAGAGTCTGTGTCCATTTTGGTGCAGTTGGAGTCAGAGTCGGATTTAGGGAAATTCGTTTGTTTGGCTTACCGACTCCACAGCCCTGTGTATGACACAATCCTTAAGCCCAGATGATTTCATTAGCTAGTTGCAAGAAGGTTTTTTGGGGCAAATTTCTTTACCGTAATTTACAAAACTGCAACAAAAAATACGGACATTGATAACTTGAGAAACGAAATTATTCCTTAGAAGTTATATACAGTGAAAGCTATCTAAAACAGGCCAAGGCTAATAAAATAATGGGATGCATTAAAAGAAGCATAGACACTCATGAGAACATAGTTTTACCTCAATACAAGTCACTAATGCGACCACATTTAGAATACGGTGTACAATTCTGGTCTCCGGTGTATAAGAAAGACATAGCTGAATTAGAGCGGGTCCAGAGAAGAGCGATCAAGGTTATTAGAGGACTGAGGGGTCTGCAATACCAAGACAGGTTATTAGAGGGCTGAGGGGTACTCAATACCAAGACAGGTTATTAGAGGACTGAGGGGTCTGCAATACCAAGACAGGTTATTAGAGGACTGAGGGGTCTGCAATACCAAGACAGGTTATTAGAGGGCTGAGGGGTCTGCAATACCAAGACAGGTTATTAAACTTGGGGTTATTTAGTTTGGAAAAACGAAGGCTTAGGGGTGATCTTATAATAATGTATAAATATATGAGGGAACAGTACAGAGACCTTTTTAATGATCTTTTTACTCTTAGGCCTGAGACGGGGACAAGGGGGCATCCTCTACATCTGGAGGAAAGAAGGTTTAATCATAATCACAGACACGGATTCTTTACTGTAAGAGCAGTGAGACTATGGAACTCTCTGACGTATAATGATCTAATGAGTGACTCACTACTAACATTTAACACCTGGATGCCTTTCTTGAAAAATATAATATTACCAGTTATATATACTAGATCTTTTGATAGGGTGTTGATTCAGGGATCTAGTCTGATTGCCCTATGTGGAGTCTGGAAGGGATTTTCTTCCCCAGTATGGAGCTTAGTGTTGCCCTATGAAGGGGGGGGGGGGGGTTTGCCTTCCGCTGGATCAATTTAGATCTTAATGTGATTAGCGCTAAGAATCAGCAATAAAGCTACATCTCACCCACACCCTCGCCCTTCCAGGTCAAACAGAGTATTACAACAATCTAAAAGAAAGCCTGGAAAAAGGAGACTGGAGTCTCACAATCGTATGCCGGTTTTATTCAGAATCTGGTCATTGAACACAAGGAAGAGATCCATGGACACCCGATGCAGGGGAGGATCCTCATTGCTGATCACACAAGAGAGCTGTCTGGACTAAGCTCCAAGACACAGAGTGTCAACACTGTGAGGGAATCCAGATACAGGTAAATCGCAGGAGGAAGAAAGGCTACACGTTTGGTGCCCGTAGATTAGAGAAATCTCAAGTCACTGACCCTGGACCAGCCAAACACCTCAACAGCATAAGCCAGGACCCACCAGACACATAAGAGGAGTGGACGCTCGAGGACTTTGTGAGACCTGAGACATATAAGAAATCGCAGGTACCTTGCTCCAAAGAAGCCTTATAACTAATAACTAAAGATCAATAATGCAAAAGTAATCTAAAGGAGAGACTGAGATAGTGACATTATACAAAATACTAATTCTGATCAATGGGGGAACAGTAATAACACTTTTATTAATTAATCTGAATATTTTTACTATGAGTATTTATGATGACCAGTACAGTATAGAGATTTTTATTATTTTCATATGTGAAGTCTTTTTAGAGGATTAAATTAGTTTAGCATAAAGAAGGAATAGTATCCTTATTCCCTTTATTTTTATTTGTAGTAATATTGTCACGCTGGGAGCGGGAGAGACACTCAGCGTAGGACAACGACGGGGGGGGGAATAAGGAGTCCCTAAAGCTATGGGCACAAGAGGGAGAGGGTGACCCCTAGTCTTACTGGGGCTGACCCTGACTGCCCTGACGTCCCTATACAGTTTCCTCAACTGTCGCCGACCACGAACCTCGTCCCTCTCTGATCCTAGCACTACCTTATCTAAGGATCAGATGGAGAGGTTCACTAGACCCCTCCACTAACAACTAAAGACAAACACAAGGAAAAACAGACAATGGGGAAAGAAAACACTTATCTTGCAGCAGAGCACAGCAACCTCCACAACCTCAGCTTCTGCTGGAGCAAGGATAATGAGTGCACAAGGAAATATCACCTGCACCGAGGGAGGGCAATGAAACTCCTTATAAAGGTGGGAAGAACCTGCTGGGTCCTAGTGACCCAGAATACTGGTGTAGAAACCAGACCGAGCACAAGACCTTCCCAGCCGTCTCCCCATGATAGGGAGATCTTATCATACCTTCTCTCTATCTACACAGAAGGTAAATGCCCCTGAAAGACGGACCGTCCTCAAACATTATGGCTGATTGGCCAAACGCTGGGACCGTCTGCGCGTGGCCTCTACCCTGTCATCCGTGCCACCCGTGACAAATATAATTGGTGTTTTATTTAACGTATCTCAAATATTTTTTAGATTGTTGTATTACCGGTACTTTATTTCTCCTATATCAACATGTTAGGTTATGGGTTGAACTAGATGGACTTAAAGTCTACCTTCAACCTTAAAAACTATGAAACAACCACCTAAAATATAGCAAAATAAGCTCCCTGGGTGTGTGATCTTCTAAAAAAAAAGACATATACGCACAAAATATAAGAGCATTTCAAATCTGTCGATTAGCCTATGGCTTCGACTCATTAGAATTCTGGCATAAATAGTTTTGAAAAGTTGCTAATTTTTTGCAAAACGTGAACGTAATGGGAGTGTGCTGGGGGCATGACGCTATAGATCATCTATATCAAGGAGGAAATGTGGTATAGTGAGGAGGAAGGAGTGCTCAGACATGTGATCAAACTGAGGAGCACAGCTGTGGTATAGGAGTGCTCAAGAATTAGAAGTCCACTCGTAGACCTAAATTGCACAGCGAAAAAGAAAACTGGCACATCCACTGGATTAAACTTTCTTCTTTCTTTATTACATTTCAATTAAAACAGCAAATGAATGAGGAGAAGCCATCCTGACGTGCTTCATTAGTCATAAGGCAGAACTGTGGCGTACCTTTCCTCAAAAATCCTATGCCAGTCCCTGACCGGAGTAAGATTTGTGGCGAGGCATACCAAGGCCCACACCACTTGTCAGACATTCTTGACTCATTAATAGGTATGTGCCTCTTACTAAATCAGGGGCATCTAACTCCAGCACGCCCCCGCATCAAGATTGGCGTGAATAACACCGGTCTTGAAGTATCGGGGTCTATTTCTTCATAGGCTCAAACTGAAGAGGATCCTTACATTGCATTTTGATTCTTCCATCAGGTTCTGTTTTTCAGGCGTTCAGACACGAAATAGAGTACAATCAGCCAATGGAGTTCAAATAGACATTGCTGTGGCTGCCTGAGAAGACAGACCCCCACCGGAAAAAGTGTAATCAGTCTTTTTGAACTCCATATTTCTCTTCAAAGCTATGTGTGTTCTCCCTGAATCCTGACTCCTTCTTGTTTTTCAGTGGGTCAAATAAAACAATCGAAGAAGCGAAACCTAGTGTGAATGGCCCCTTAAAGAGGTAGCCTTTGGGAGAGGTTTAACTGAATATATACATTATGTGGATGTATTGTGACAAATTAAGTTAAAGCTATTTCCATGCCTAAAACCAAAATAAAACAACCTGTGACCTTACCCTGAAGACCCTAGAGTTGTGACATACTGTATATTGTTATACTTCTCGAGTATTATGAAGAGACTCTCAGTAACTTAACACTGGATCGTGTCCTTTATAAGGTAAAGTCTTCCGGATAATGCTCTTCATAATGGCATCATGGATGTAAAAAGGGGATAAATGTGGCCTATATGCTTAATTCTTCTTTCCGCTCTACATTATTGGCCAGATCATTCTCAGAATACAACACTGAGTCCTGTATGGACAGCTCAATTTCATGGATGGCTCGGCTATGCTCTCTTCATTTCACGCAATTCCATTAACACAACAGTTCTATCACAAACGCGAACAAGAATCATTTAAATACATACAACTTAACATCAATTAATGACCACGCGTCAGGATAAAAAAGGTGATGATGATCATAATAAAACATGTGAGCATGTGCCTCCATACATAACGTCAATTACTTATAAGACAGTGTGAACATCTGAATCAATATTTAAACCAAGTGGAAGGAGTGTTAGTAATTTATGTATCCACATGAGTTCCTTCTTATCAAGCAGAAAAGCAATCACCAATCCTCTTGATACAAATAACCCTGCTCATTCCCATATAGGATAATAAACCTTTTAAAGCTTCGCCACGTTACGACATAAAATTCAAACTGAACTATTAAACCTAACATTACACAATAAGGGGACAGAGCTGTTTAACAAATTTCTACAATTGTTCCATTTACCAGCAAAAATCAATGTGCTCGCCTGCAAAACAGGTGAAAGGAACTGTAACAATTCTGCGACATATCCGCCATACGGTACTGTACCTTAAAGGCTAGGCACTCACTCCACAGTTATTTGATGTTTATTTGTCTCTGATAACTTAAGCAACATTCTATATGATGTAAAGGTTACAAAAACAAAACTTAACTGTGCCTCTCTACCAGGTTAAGTGATATTGTTTACTTAAACTAAAGGCTTTATTACCCTGTGATTACCATTACAGGACTGCAATGGCACACGTATAGCAGTCAGACACGCCCCCTGTTATAATTGGGTGGGGGCAGCTCTCCCAGCTCTGCTGTTTTCTAAAAGTAAGGTAACATATACAGGTGTCACAACTTAAAAAGATAAGAAAGATGGACACATATTGCAGCACGCAGCAATCTATATTTTACAATGTCCTAATCTTGCCCGGTTTTTTATATGTGTACACCCAGAAATGATGCTCCAAGGGAACTCTATAATGGTACCTTTACACGCCGCTACCGAAGGTAGCGACAGGTAGGCACAGCACGTGCACGCGCGTGTTTTCAACGTTTGCTAACGGTACCTGATACCGCAAATACACGCCGCTACAAGGTGCTCCACAGAAGGTATTTGCTTCCCCGGAAGTGCTGACGGGTGCCGCAGGTTACCTTCTGTGGAGCACGTTCCCTGATTTACACACCACTACCACAAGGTAATCTGGGCACACATATTGTGCGCCGTAACTACATAGGCCTGACAGAGTTGTGTATTACGCGACGCTCGTACGATGATTGGACAATGCAATAACATTATGATTGGCCAGCCAGCGCAGGGAGGCTGCCTAATACATGACGCTATAGCAAATGTGTATTGTGACTGGTCAGATTGTTAAATATGCCGCCCTGTGCAGGGACAGCCAATGGGTACAAAGTAGCCCTCACCAATGATAGCTGATGGGGCGTGGTATACAGGACGCTCAAGCACGCCCCAGGGAACTCAAATACCATACTTGTGCCCCGATTACACGCTGCTACCATAGGGTTTATACCTGCGTGTTTTTGAGCACGCCTGAAAGACAGGTTTCCAAAGAGACAGGGAGCAACAACCTGAATTACACGCCGCCACTACGCGGTGTTTTGAAGGTAAAAGGCACAATTGTCTCCGACACCTGCCAGTTTCTACCTTTCGGTAACGGCGTGTAAATGTACCATACGTGTTACCACATAGTAGGGTACCTCTTTTAAGGCCCCTAGAGTTTCCCCCATACTTTAGGATGTCCTTAAAGTACACTCCCACATACGCCAAATGATGCCTCCTCTGCCACCCACACACAGAATGAGGCCACCCACAGTCTCCAGACCAAAATAATGCCCTCAGCGTCCACTATACATTGTAGTGCTCCTATACAGAGCATGTCTTCCACACTCAGTATAATGCCTCGCACATTTCCCTACACAGTATGGTGCCCCAAGTGTCCACCACATACCCTAGAACACCTGGCCATACCTCTGACCTCCAGGACAGCTCTCTAAATACAGAACTCTCACTAGATCTGGGACAGTTGTGAGGTATGCATAAGAAGAAAACAAATTTTATGAGCAAAAGTTGTTCATAGTCACTTAGTGCTTGCAGGATTTATATATTAAAGGGTAATCAGGTTTTTGCCATGTAATCTGTGAGCAGCACAATGTAGGACCTGAGACCCTAATTTAAGCAAAGTGTCATTTACTTACATACTGTGATTTTAATGCAGTCCCTGTTTTTTCTGTTGTAGATGTAGCAGTTCTCTGAATGCTGAGCCCTGTATAATGCCACCCACATCTGTCATTGGCAGTTTATTGTGTACACTGTACATTGACAGAGAGCTGATAATCATTAGTGAGGGCAAGCTTATAAAGCACAGTTGACTAGGAGGCACAAGTCATGCAGTGATAATCTCCTGCTAATAAAAGCATGATCTTATTGTAACAACACACAGCCTAGTAAGAGACACATCAATGAAATCAGGTTTTTAGCCCCTACATTATGCTGCTCACAGATTACATTACAAAACCTGCTGACCTGCTTTAAGGGAATCCCGCTGTCTTCTGGTAGAAAATTATCTGCCCACAAACTGAAATAAATCATGTCTCATGAAGGAGTTAGTTACAGAAATAAAAACCTGATAAATTAATATAAGATATATTGTAGAACTCCTGGATATTATTCCTAATCTACACTATTAAGTACAATTATGACTTTTCTCTATTTTCCTGTGAGGGAATCTAAAACATATTTGTGAGCACTAGGATTCTATATTATTTTGGTGATGTCACACCGTGGTTGTGACGGACAAGGGTAGCCAGGTAATTTACTCTGACCCTCAGACTAGGGAGCCCTAGCTGACCGTATTCTCAGAATTACTTCTAATGGTGAGAATGTCTCGGCCTCCACCTTGCCCTGCTCCTGGCCAGCCCTTGTCTAATATCCCCTCACCTCCACCCAGGGGCTGGGGCAGGAACAGCAACACCCCACACACTATGCCAAACTCCAAAGGAAATAGGTAGCTTCTGGAAGGCATTGGTAGCAACTGCACACAGCATCCAAACAGCTCACTGGTCAAACAGAGAATGAACTCTATCAGTGATTGGTTAAGAAACTATTTAAAGGCTGAAGGAGTAGTTATCAACCACATCACCTGATACAGACGGCAGCAGCATCTGACATTAAACCTTAATGTCCAAAAGGAAATTTACTCCAATTCAAGGGTCCTTTCACATGAGCGTTTTTCGCAGAATGCAGCAGATCCTACAGAATTACCGCATCTGCCGGATCTGCCACCTAACGGCCGACTTGCAGTACACCTGCGGCAAGACCCGATTCATTTTCTAAGGGGCTTGCGGCGGCAGGTGTGGCAAGTGCAGTTTTTCCACGATACGGGCAAAAAAATGCGGTTAGCTGCGTTTTTGTTTTTTTTTTTTGCGCGGCCGGAAGTGCCACAAGTGCCGGATCTGTCACATTCAGCGAAAAAACGCTGATGTGGAAGGACCCTAAACTACACAAACTGCAGAGCAGTTCACAGACACTGCAGAGCAGTCTACACGTGACAGATGATTTAAAGCATGGTCATCTTATTCCTATGTTTCCTTATATATTGTTCTATACTTTTGCTCCACTCTCCTGTGTTGTGTATCTGGCAGATTGTTGCCACCTTTCACTTATAATTTATAATAAATAAAGTTTGAAAGATAATATACAGTACTATACTGTACAGGTTGCAGACAGTATTAGAAATATTGGAAATGTGACAAAACTATGGTAATTCAAGCAAAATGGGAGATCTTGCCCATGACAGCCAATTAGGTCTATGCTTGTATTCCACAAAGAATCTTAGAAAAGTGAGAGATGAAACCTGATTTGTTGTTATGTGCATCAATTTTTATTTTTATTTTTTTCTGGATAATGGTTTTGCAGAAATAATAGAGAACATTTACATACAAACCATTGTCTGAATTAAGCAATTAACAAACTTTTCAACCAACAGAATCCATATGATGCCCTAATAAGGCTGCTAAATAAAAGGAGACTGCAAAACCAAATGGCCTGCTACAGAAACACCTTGGCTTGTACAGAGTTTTTGAAGAGGATTCTGAAGCAGATTTGCTCAACAATCCTTCCCAAAAAAAAACATTTTAATGATTTGTGCAGACAACATCTTTTTCAGGTAAGAACCACAAAAGAACAGCAAAAAATTAAAATAATTCACTGCAATGTCAAAACAACATGCACAGTCTATCTTATGTCAATTTTGCTTACTTCAGGGTTCAGAAACCATCAAGAAGGTTTCTGAACCTCATTAAAGACATTGTTTTCCTTAACTGGGTTCTTAAAGACACCGTGTGCCCTAAAGATGCTTTGAATGATCTTTCTACTTCTTTCAAGGTGAAGTTCTCTTTGTTTTTCATATGAGAATTTTTTTTTCGGATGAGGTTTTGAAAATAAAAATGGGTAGTTTCATATGGAATCAGTCTTTGGCGGCCGTCACACGCTACAATATCATGAGCGATATTGTAAGCGATCACGTGCCCGCGCGATCGCTAACAATATCGCTCACATCGCTGGTGAGCTGTCATACAGACAGACTCACCAGTGATGTGGGCCAGCGAGATCGCTGGTAACTATGGTACACATCGGGTTAGTAGGTGCCGCGCGGCGCTTAGTAACCCGACGTTTACCATAGATACCATCTCCCAGCATAGGCTCTGCCGCTGGGAGATGGATCATCGTGGTGTCACACACCACGATGAAGCAGATTGAACAAGCGTTTATCGCTTGATATGAGCTCCGGCTCTCATATCTGCGATGTCACGATCAAGCGATATTACATTGTAAAATCACTTGATCGCACGCAGCGATGCACAAACGATATCACTTAAGCGATCAAAAAGCAGATCGCTTAAACGATATCGTGCAGGAAATTGAAGCGTGTGACGGCCACCTTTGAAGTATATTCTACATGTTCAAAATCAAATTATAGGGCTGTAAAAGGCAACATACGTTCATACATAGTTCTAAGCAAACAATGAGTTTTTCAAGCTGAAACAGTTTCTGGATATCCTCCTTGTTAGCAAAGTGTTTGGAGGAATTAGAATCACTAAATGACCTCCTGGGTGATCTGGTCCAACTCCCTGCTCAAAGCAGGATTCACTAAATCACCCTAGACATATGTCTGTCCAGCCTCTGTGTGAAGACTTCCATTGAAGGAGAACTCCCCACCTCTCAGCCTGTTCCACTCGTTGATCACCCTCACTGTCAAATTTTTTTTCTAATATCTAATCTGTGTTTCCTCCCATTCAATTTCATCCCATTGCTTCTAGTCTTCCCATGTGCAAATTAGAATAAAGCTGATCCGTCTACAGTGTGACAGCCCTTGAGATATTTGTAGACAGCTATTAAGTCTCCTCTCAGTCTTTTTTTTTGCAAGCTAAACATTCCCAAATCCTGTAACCGTTCCTCATAGGACATGGTTTGTAGACTGGTCACCATTCTGGTCTTCTTGAACTTATTCCAGTTTGTCGATGTCTTTTTTAAAATGTAGAGCCCAGAACTGGACACAACATTCCAGATGAGGTCTGACCAATGAGGAGTAGAGACTGATAATGACTTCACATGATCAGTTTTTGTTTCCCTGATACAGTTTTGAAGGATTTTGGAAGAGTTTTCTCCGGAAGTGTTTTTTTGTAGACTTTTCATTTGAGAGTGCCTAGTTTGGAATGGATCATCAGGAAAAATTCCCAGGTGCTTTTAAAAACATAATTCTAATATTCTCATATAAATGGGAAAGTGGATTTCTGACAGAATGGGAGTTTTTGAGCGTGAGAATATAGTCTATGAAGGTAGTTGCATGTGATGAGATAATGACCAGCCACCCAATTGGCAATTGTCCTCTACAATCCATGGTTATCGGGGCATCGGTAATATACTATAAGGTGATGGGATTTGATCTCGTGACAGTCTGGCTTTAGATATAATTATGTTGTGAAAACTGTCTATTTATTAAGCACAAATAGCACGAACGGCATGGTGTTCATTGTCTAGAAAGCAGTAGGGATAAATTATGTAAGTACGTCCCCTCTTATTAATTAATGAACGCAACAATGACTGCCTCCACGTGTAGTCACCAGCCAATGGCTTCTGCATTGTTTGCTCCACAAGAGACGTAAATATTAGTCAGTGACTAAACTCTTTCTTTGTGCTGTGACTAAATTCTTTCCATATACAACTAACCACAGGTAGAATATCTCCAGAGTATCAAGCAACATGAACACAATACTTTTTTTTTATTATTTAAAAGAGCTTTTCTATAAACTCATGTACATCCAGCTCCGGGATCTTGTGCTTTTCTCTATAAACACAAGTTTCTGAGAATTTGTGCTATTGATGAGGTCTTTGTGTGCCTGGGATCAGATGCTCAGACTGCTCGCCTCCTGAGTGCACCGTGCCTGGCGCGCCAGCCTGGCTCATTCTGTCTGTACAGGGAGTGTGACCAGCAAAGCCCTCACCTGCTGAGATCTGGCACAGATACACAGCAATGGCTGCATCTGACACCGCTGGGGAAAATAAGCTTGCCGTACAGAAACAAGCTATATTTATAATAGAATTAACTCTTTGTGACAAGTCTAGGATCCGCTATCTATCTCCAATCTAAATGTCACTTGTAGAGTCTTCTTGTTAATGGTAATTTATAGCACGTCCTATTTGACTCTCCAGGTGTGTTATTAACAAAGTGAACTGCTCTATCTAGTCATCCGTCCATGCAGAGTACATGCTGGGAAGGGGACCTCTCCAGAGGCCACGGGAGCGTATCCCTGCATGGGCTGGGGTCCAAGAAATGCAAGCTGAATACTAATCACTCGTTAGCCGGAGCAAGGACAAGTCTCGCTTAACACTTTCTGCTCTGCTGCCTGCTCCGCCGGTGACATTAATAAAGGATTAGTACACCCTAGGGGGAAACAGAAAATCAATACCTTGTGAAATATACTATAAAATATCCAGAATTACGCTATTTGTAGGGTTTAATGGAAAAAAAAATGTTGCAAATCTATTACGGGTTGCTGAAAATGACAAGCATTCAATTCCTATGCATGCAACAGAAATATAGTTATATTTTTTAAGCATTCTGTAATCCCAAAGTGAGCTAGATTGTAAAATAACACTGGATGCCGTTAAAAAAAATCATATTGGATTATTCAGTCTATAAAGTTTCCAAGAAATGCAGGTGGCCATAAAAAGGTCAATGTCTGGCCAACATTTGGACAGCTCCAGGGAGGCAATGTAAAAAATGCAAAGTGCTTGTAAAAACGACCGCCCCCGGATGAGTTGTCCAATCAATGTCCTGATGGGTAAATCGTGATGTACCGTCTCTCCGGTATACGTCTGGTTGCCAGGGTGAAAATGGTTAAGTCTTTATCAGCCACAAGGATACGGCAACTGGAAATTAAATATTGACGACTCATGTCCTTTACATAATTAGCTCCCCCATCACCCCCTCACAAACAAGCAATTCTGCTAACTTGTTTAGTTAGAGATCAAAACAGCTCAGCTGCTAATGAATTTTATACAAACACCCTATTAATGAACACAACGGATAATCACAGGGGGTTGGAGATGTGTTCTCTGTACTTGGCTCATGCATGCGCAACTGGCTCTGCCTCAAATCCTGAGCTGCCATGTTTAAATGAGAGACCGGAGCATGACCGGCTCCGAAGGTGAGACTCCACCGGCCTTCCTTCTGCATTACCGATCCCGTGATAGAAGCCATAATAACTGTCTGCAGCTAGAGATCATGTAACAGATACTTGGAAATACAGATATTTGGAAATATTGACATGTGGGACTACACTTCTATTATAAATAGAGGCTATGTTATACATGACGTTTCCTCTTTCAGCATTGACAGTAGCCTTAGTACATCTATGGACCTAAGAAGACTTATTATGGAGAAAACCACCTATGATATAGTGGGCATACAACAGCCGATAATAATATTGCAACAGTAATAGTTTTCAATGGGACTCTCAGAAATAAAGAGTATAAAAGCCCTGTAGGTAAGGGTAGGTTCAACCATTACTGATTTGGACAATGCTAACAAATACTTAAGTGCTACATTTTGCAGAAATCTGAGAATAGCTGAGACAATAATTCTGTATATGTAATTTAAGGGGTTGTACCATGAACTATTATACATTTGAATTAATAGATCTTAGCATAAAAATAAGTTCCACAATTGGATGTATTAAAAAAATATTCCAGTTCCGAGATATTCTTATAAATATGTCTCTGTGTAATGTGTGTGTCCGACCATGCAGGAACAGGTCGGATATACTACAGCTTTCTGGGCAGTGAAGGAAGTAGTGGAGTAGACAGACTTTATAGCCGAGAATCACAGAATATAAGAGTATACAGACATTACATTCGGGGATCACAGAATATAAGAGTATACAGACATTACAGCCAGGGATCGCAGAATATAAGAGTATACAGACATTACATTTGGGGATCGCAGAATATAAGAGTATACAGATATTACATTTAGGGATCACAGAATATAAGAGTATCATTAATAAAGGTAGACGGCACTCACCGGGATCTCGCAATGTGATGCTTTATTCAAGCTTGATGGGTTACAAAGTGCAGGGAGGGGTCAGCTGAGAGGACAACGGCACCGTTTTGCGCTATTTGCGCTTCCACGGGTCCAGAGCTTCGGATCCCAGTGAGTGCCATCTACCTTTATTACTGAATGGATTTGTCGTACTGCAGACTGAGCAACTCAGGAATGTGTTCACTTACTAATCAGCTCCACTAAGAGCTTCGGTTTTTGCACCAGTGCCTTTGTTCCTTCTATCTGCACAAGAATATAAGAGTATACAGACATTACAGCCAGGGATTACAGATGATCATTCTGTGATAAAAAAAAATTCATTACCTATTAAGAAACTTGTTGTACATCATAGAAAGAATCAGCTGCAATCCTCGGCTGTAATGTCTGTATACTCTCTTACTTCTGTCCCTGCCTGGGAGCTGTTGCATATCCGACGTGTTCCTCATTCATCAGACACATACATTACACTGGGGCACATTTCTAAGAATATCTTGGGACAGGAACATTTTATTTTAACACATCCAGTTGTGGAACTTATTTTTATCCTAATATCTAATATTAAGATGAACATTTGCTAGTGGCACAAGCCCTCTAAGGCTAGGGTCAGGCTAGGGTCACGCATAAGCCCTTGGCCCGTTTTTGGCATCAGTTTTTGCCTTTTTTTTTTCTAAGTCCAAAAACTGATGGAAAAACTGATTATATGTAATAAACACCCTATCTGTTTTTTTCTGCACCTAGAAACATTGCTAGGAGCGTTTTTTACCCAAAAACGTTGCTCCCAACATTTTTGGGTGCCGTTTAAAAACGGATCCGTTTTTTTAACATGGGGCCCTATGGAAAAACAGATCCGTTTTTTTTAGCATTTTTTGGCAAAAAATTACTAAGTCCCAAAAACGTTCAGGAGCACAGGAGGTTCAAAAAGCAGCCAAAAAAAAATGGATTGGTCATTGGTCATGGACTGAACACTTCCAAAAGCGGATTGCTATGTGTGACCCTAGCCTTTGTCCTATTTATTCAAGCCTATAATTGCCAACAGAGTGTTCACAAAAGTTCCCAATAATCAGCACACGTAAACATGCCATTGATCACCAAGCAGACAAACAAAACACTTGTTCATTGGCTCGTTGGATCATTTATGTCTGCATAAAAATAATAGGGGATCTGAAGCAGACATCATGGATATGGTATGGAACAAGACAATCATATTAAATATTTTATTTATTATTCTTGTTTATATCCTGGAGCACCAATTTATTCCACAGCACTTTACTGACATTGTGAATTCAGCCCCCATAGTGGATCAACATCTAAAATACCTATCAGTATTAGAGACGAGCAAACCTTGAAGTTTGGGTTCAAGTGGTGCAGCCAAACTTTTTGGCGCACTGTCAGTGACCCCGAACCACAATGGAAGTGACTCACCGTTGCCGGGTTCTCAGATCTCAGATCTGAAGAAAAGCTCAGACACCAGATTCCTCTGTAACGGGTCTTTACTGTAACCGGTAAGATGGTACAAGGTATACAGTCAACAGGTAACGGACTGGGTGGTCCCAGCAATGACTGGTGTTGGTTCAGAGCTCCGCAGTGTTCCTCCTTTTTCTAACTTCTTTAGCTTGTTTGCTGATTTTGCCTTAGCATGCCAGGTCAGGGTACTTGGGAGACTTCTGAGTGGTACCTAGCTAATAAGGCCGAAGGTCCTGTGTCCCAGTGGTGAGTCCCTGCTGGCAAGACAACTAAGTTGCGGCGGTGATGAGGTGCCTCCTAGGAAGCGATTCCTTCACCCTGGTTTGCTGAGCAGCGGTAGACGTCTGCTCGCCTTGGAACCAGTAATCCGCTGTTTATGGGCACGGGTATAGTTGGACCGGTTTGATGGTTGCCCGGTTTCCGGTCTGGGTCACCGCTTAATGGTGCCAGCCGGTAAGTGGTTGTAGGGCTGCACGGAACTGTGCAGAGCCCTGCTTCTCCTACGTTCCTTCCTTTCAGACTCTTACCCCTCTCCCTAAGTTACCCACACACACTACACCTACACTCCTCCCACCAGGACCTGATTGGCCCTCTATTCTAAGTGGTGCATGTGGTGTTGAAGCTCTGAGGTTAACCATGTCATTACTGGGGCGGAGAATATTGCATCTTCAGTATGGGATGCAATACCCTCCTGTGATGCACTCGTTGCGGGGCGCCACACTCCCCATTGGGAAATTACACTTGTCCCCAAGTGTCACGAAACCCGAACAGTACAGGGAAAAACTTTTATATTTTTGCAAACATAAATAAAATAAACATTTTTATTAATAACAAGTACGATTGCTTAATTTTCTTCCCCTTAGGGAGGCGCATTTTCCTTATAACGTTGCAAATATTTATTAAACAAACAGGTTAACCATTGCGGACCCGGCGGGGAGGGTCACCGTCTCTGAACTAGTCCAGGTTTGACCGCCGGGCCGCTCCTCTGGCACTCAAATAACGGGAACTGTTCATGACAAAGTCATTTGTAAAGTTCAAACAATGGTGGCGGGTCAGGAGCTGGTCATAACTTTAAACCGGCACCCGGACACGGTGATCGGGAGCAGATGCGGCGGCGGCACTAGACCGCTCTACCCGAGCCGCTTGCAGCTGCTCGGCGGGAACTTCCGCTTCTTCTTCCTCCTCTGAACCGGTGTGAACGGAGTCCTCAGGCTCACTGGAACTCCTGTCGTCTTCTTGCTCTATGGCCTCGACGACCACATCGAGCTCCTCGGCTGGTTGGGATTCCGGAACTGCGGGGTCATCCGGTTGGTCGGGTTCTGGTCTCATCCTGCGGGGCTTCTAGGCTGCCCGCCTCCTCCTCTGTCGCTTCTGCACCGGTTAGCAGTGGTGCATCCACTCCGGTAACCGGGCAGGCCTCAGTGGGTTTGGGGACGGTCTCCGGTTTGGGAGTGGAACAGGTTGCAGTCTCTGGCTCTGGAGCGGAACAGGTGATAGGCTCCGGTGCTGGAGCGGAACATGTTGTAGGCTCCGATGCTGGAGCGGAACAGGTTGTAGGCTCCGGTGCTGCAACAGGACCGTTGGTAGGCTCTGGTGCTGGAACAGGACCATTGGTAGGCTCTGGTGCTGGAACAGGACCATTGGTAGGCTCTGGTGCTGGAGCGGAACAGGTTGTTAGTCCCCGTTGGACAGCCCGGTGTAGTAGGCTGGCCAGGCTTGCACTCCAGCTCCTGATGGTCCACTCCGTGGCCTCCATCAACAGCACCCGTAAGTACTGCAGTGCGGTGTCCCAAAATTCTGTCAATGGTGAGGACGGGACCCAGGCCAGGGTTGCCGATGGCGGCACGAACTTCCTCTTCGACCTCTCTCATTAGCTCGCGGAGCCTCAGGTTTGCCATCTCGTTTCTTCCAGGAACCGCACCCGTTAGAACTGGTAACTGTCCCTGAAGCGGAGCTGAGCTGTTGGAAAAGCCATGCCACACCTGTTTCTTTCTGATTTTTGTAGTCTATGGGTGGGCTGAAGTCTTTGGCCCGCCCCCTTGGTTGTTTCCAGCAAACGGGGCGGACAAGAGTTTTGGCGCCTCTGCCATGGCCCTCCCACGAAGAGGGGCGGAGGCACACCCCTGGGCCAGCACATTGTGTTTCACATGGCGGGATCCGCCATATTGGTCGCCATCTTGGCCCAGTGGAAAAAGGCGGGCGAGAGTTCGCTTTAGCCGAATAAAGTTCTTTAGGCACACAATACCCGTTGGGAAACGGGTCTGCTCGTATCCTATTTGTGATCGCCAAATTCTGACTCACCGTTGCCGGGTTCTCAGGTCTCAGGCGTTGTTTCCCTCGTCACGGTTCCGTGCCTGAGGCTGTGGGGCCCGGTGGTCAGATCAAAAGGGGATGAACAGATGGGGGTAATTCTTATTGTCGTGACGCCACCTGCGGGAATCCGGTGAATCCCCCGGGGCTGCTTGGGCCTCCGGGGGATGAACGGCAGCTGGATGGGATGCTCCCCACAGGATGATCGGGAGTCCCCAGGGCCAGGAGCTGTCCTTGGTGATATGGCAGCTCAGATAGTTTGGGATGTGTAGAGTTAGTAATAGTTTGAAGAAAAGCTCAGAAACCAGATTCCTCTGTAACGGGTCTTTACTGTAACCAGTAAGATGGTACAAGGTATACAGTCAACAGGTAACGGACTGGGTGGTCTCAGCAATGACTGGTGTTGGTTCAGAGCTCCGCAGTGTTCCTCCTTTTCCTAACTTCTCTAGCTTGTTTGCCGATGTTGCCTTAGCATACCAGGTCAGGGTACTTGGGAGACTTCTGAGTGGTACCTAGCTAATCAGGCCGAAGGTCCTGTGTCCCAGTGGTGAGTCCCTGCTGGCAAGACAACTAAGTTGCGGCGGTGATGAGGTGCCTCCTAGGAAGCGATTCCTTCACCCTGGTTTGCTGAGCGGCGGTGGACGTCTGCTCGCCTTGGAACCAGTAATCCGCTGTTTATGGGCACGGGTATAGTTGGACCCGTTTGGTGGTTGCCCAGTTTCCGGTCTGGGTCACCGCTTAATGGTGCCAGCCGGTAAGTGGTTGTAGGGTTGCACGGAACTGTGCAGAGCCCTGCTTCTCCTATGTTCCTTCCTTTCAGACTCTTACTCCTTCTCCTAAGTTACCCACACACACATATACCTACACTCCTCCCACCAGGATCTGATTGGCCCTCTATTCTAAGTGGTGCATGTGGTGCTGGAGCTCTGAGGTTAACCATGTCATTACTGGGGCGGAGAATATTGCATCTTCAGTACGGGATGCAATACCCTCCTGTGACGCACTCGTTGCGGGGCGCCACAGAAGCTCTCCCCACACATACAGCCAGCCATAAACAATGCAATTCCAGGGGTGGGAGGGAAGGCTTTCTTTTTTTTTTTCTCTTTCTTATTAATTTTGGAAACACACCACACTCAAAAAGTGTGCTTTTAAGCCCAGTGCGAACCGATCAAACACTGCATGCAGCTCGCACTGGGCCAAGCACCAACTGTACCCAACCACAGCGATGCTCGCTCCAGGGCTTTGCAAACATGAAGCACCCGGATGTTGTCTTTGCAGGGATTTAAACCAAAGACCCTAGCACTGTATATTAACAATGCTAACCAATGAGCCACCGTGCTGCCCAAACTGTCTCCTTCAGTAGATATAAATGCGCTATTGTGTATACTCAACAACTTAAAAATCTAGGATATATGTATTATACTGGAGGTGCATTCCCATTATAATGCAATGACTGTGCCACCCCACCACC
>JARQOC010000004.1:118614321-118672679 GCA_033576535.1 Allobates femoralis | reverse complement strand
AACAAGTGAAACGTTAAGTAGGCATTTATACCGTATGGAAGAGGCAGGCTGTTCTAGCACCCCAACCCCCATCTAGTCTTATAACTACTACTTATTTTATTTCACTGTTAGAGTGGTGCTTTAAAGCAAAACCGCCATTTACATTTTTATGTAATAATAATGTAGAGCAAGTGATTTTAATAAACTTTCAAATATACTTTCTAAGTGAAATCTGGTGGAAAACCATTCACAGACCTTTTACAATGTGTCACCACTGCACTGCACTGTGTGTTATAAGTGTTAAGCAGACATATGTTCAATCTCAGTCAGATCCATCTTTACACTGAATACAGCCACACAACCATATAAGGGTAAGGGGGCGGGGTCTGCACTGCATCCACACTGCTGATGAGGTGACAGTATCAGGCTACAGCACAGTGCTGAGCAAAGTCAGAATGATCACTTTAAACTCCTCTCCCCTTCTCTTGGCAAACGCTTCTCTGATCTGTCATCAGGCTCCTTCTCTGCTGGCACATAGCAATGCTCACTGTTCTCAGCTGCTGGCCCCCACACAGCTCAGGATCTCTCTTGCCCTTTCTCTGCTATCACATTGCACTGCTCCCTATCAGCTGCTGGCCACACCCATACAGCCCTAAAATGCAGTTTTTAAAAGCACAAAAAAGTTGAGAAAATAAGTCACATGGCACAAAAAAACATTATCTTAGCTGCTATGTAACCCATCATTAACAACCAGTGCAGTAATGTTTTTTTTTTTTTTTTTCCTTCAATGAAATGATTTTTACACTTTAAATCTAAGTCCCCTAATGCCTGTCTGATACCTCCGTTCTGGTGGATGGACCTTCTATTACTGCACCTCCGGTTGGTCTACAGTGATTTGTGACCTGCAGCTCCAGCACTTCATAGAGCGAGCCGGAGGTCACAACTCAATACATCTTTGAGAACCTTGTTCTGGCTGTAACACTTGCAGAGGTGAGTGAATCCACTGGGCTGTGGTACAGATATCGGCCTGGAGGGGCATAACTAAACAGCTCTCTCATCTTCACTAGAGCATCTGATGGTGAGATTAGATCTGTGCTGGAAGGTAGCTGCCAGGTGCTACTCTAGAGGATCTCTGTACCTCGACAGTTGGCTCCAAGAGTCGTGAATGCAGGCACAGACTCTGGTGCAGTCAGATACTGACTGGACATCTGAAGCAGTCAGGTATAGACAGGGTACTAAGACATTTGCATAGGTTAGTGGACAAAGGTACAAAATGTACAGGCATAGGTGCAGAAAAAGGATACTGAGAATGAGACCAGACTACTAGCAGCAATAAAACATGTTGCTCAGGCACTTCCCATAGGGGGAAGGTGGCTTAAATATCCTGTGCTCTCAACAATTGGATGAGAAGCACTTCTGGGTAGGGTACGTTGGCCTTTCAAGAATAGCGAGAATGTCACGTGAGCGACCTAAGAATGCTCCCGGAAGACTTGTGTGGCGTATGCAGGTCCTGTGAGTCAGAGGCATGAGATGGAGCCCAGGCAGAACGCTGGAGGGGTGAGTAAGCCAGTCGCCTTTCTGCAGAAGTGCCGGCACAGCGGGTGGCGCTACACTATCCTCGTTCTTGCTCTCATAAAGATGGATTGGAAGCTTGTGATGTAATTTTTGATTTCCAGTTCATCAGAAGATACAGTCAAAAGATAGCACCGCGGGGCCAGAGTAGTGGCAAAAAGGTATCAAAACACTGGAGGGCAAGCAAAGTCGGGGGGCAGGGGACTAACATTTAAAGCGCCACTCAAGATTTGAAAAATAATGCTGGAGTGATGCCTTAATTGACATCCCACCCGTCCCTCTATATACAGTGCAACAAGATGTACAGTGATGAGGTCAGGCATACTGCACCTTGCTTTTTTATTAAGACTGTGTAATGAGGTGTACAATTCAGATTGTATTATTGAAATTGAAACTGAAATGAACTGTGCACAGTCCGCACTTGTCCACCAGGGGGCATCAGTGGACTGTACAATCACAGAGCTGGGAAACTCCCAGCCATCTCTGTTGTTTAACCAGGAAGTGAAAGCAGAGAATCAGAGCAGTATAAATCCAGAGCTGAGAAGATCTACCTGCGGATGTCTGTTTAAAGTGGACTACTTTGCTACACCTTGCCGGAAAAATCACCCCGCAGAAGCCCCTGTGACTGATCCTGGGCCACTGGACTTTGGTGCTGTGACTCTGGCCGCTCTGCAAAACCTTGCCCGCCGAGCACCCAGAGTGCATGTGCTGGGGCCGTGACCGACATAAGGGAGCCATTTGTGCTGCTGTGATCTCCCTTCTGCTCTTGCTCTGTGTGCCCTGAGACTGGGAGAGACAGACTGTTACCTGCAGAAGGAGACCAAAGAAGAAGAGTGAGGAGATCCCCAGGCCTGCTACGTGGGAGCGACATCTTCTTCTGTGATAAGACTGGTACGTGATTTTAGGGAAAGTTAGGGAAAGATACCTTCATTGTTGTGTTTTCTTTTCTTGCTGCGTACCCGGAAGAAGTGAAGATCCAGAGACTCTAATATATACAAGTGCGCATATAGTTCGGTTGACTGTGAGATAAATATGTTTTACAGTAAAGAAATGTTATTATCGGTTAAACCTGAGTATGGGGATTCTGTTGAGAAAGATCATACACACACACCCGTGGCCTTACCACCGGTCGCTACAACTGTAATACCCAGAAACACACCAAGAATTTAGAAATTGGCGTTTCTTATGGCCACTTTACATGCGGCTACATTTCTAGCTTATCCACAGGTAACTTACTGGCTGCAGTGAAATCATGGAGACAAGGTTCTATCTTGTTGCTGTGTACAAATGGAATAATGTCTCCATGATTTCACTGTAGCCAGTAAGTTACCTGTGGATAAGCTAGAAATGTAGCCGCGTGTAAAGTGGCCATTACGGTGCTTTCACACTGGTGTTTTTCTGAAAATGCGGCAGATCCGGACAAAAAAACGCATCTGCCGCATTTTCCGCCTAACGGCCGCACTTGTGGCACACTTGCGGCAAGCCCCATACATTGTCTATGGGGCTTGCGGTAAGGTGCGGCAAGTGCAGTTCTGGCAGTTGCAGCTGCGAAAAAAACGCTGCTGACCGCGTTTTTTTCCCGACTGCACCTGCCGCAACCGCACTTGCCGCACCTTACCGCAAGCCCCATTCACAATGCATGGGGATTGCCGCAAGTGTGCCGCAAGTGCGGCCGTTAGGCGGGACCCTCGGCACATGCGTCTTTTTCTATCCGGATCCACCCAAAAATGCTAGTGTGAAAGGGGCCTTAGAATGGGGTTAACAAACCTATTTATTATATTGCTAGATATCAGAATCGGGTAAGACTGGCTGAGGTGGTTGTATACATATATCATCTGTTCAGGTCATATCTGTGATGTCATATACTTAGATCTGCGGGAATAAATGTATGTGTTTAAAGACAGTATGGATTACTAGAATTATTTTTATACTTCATCATCTTGTTTATGGATCTTCAAAACTACTCTACTTTTCCATGTTTTAACCATTTAAATTAAGCCTCTAAGCCTAAATTGTTTGAATTATCCCCTGAAAACCAAAGACATTACATGCGTATACTGAGCATGTACCCATCTTCTATAATCGGCCTAACTGCCTCTAATTCCTTTACCTTTCTACATGTGCAGCAATTTCAGGGAGAAAAATAAAAATTCAACTTTACTATTTCTGCACAAGGGAAAGGTGTTCCGGTGTACAGAATATTTTAGGAATCAATCAGTATGCTACACAGACGAAACTTGCATAACGTCTTGTTCTAAGCGATATTGCTGGAATTTTTGATCATTATAGTCATTATATCTAAGTGAAAAGTGCACGATTTATAGCAGCACTTCCATGTGTTATTATTTAACAAAGCTTCACAATGCAGATCGCCCCTGAAATCACTGCCACATCTGAAGGGGATTTCTAGGATTAGAATAATATAAGAAAAAAGAATAAAATACTTGTTTACAAGTATAGTCTGCCACCATTCTGTTCCCATTTGCGCCACCATCCACAGTGCGTTGTGTTGTCTTTCTGATATTATGTACTAGCAATTTATGGGACCACATCATCACCTTACTCATTGCACTTGTCAGCAAACAGCTCCAATGAGAAGAATGGACAGAAGACTTCTTGGAACAGTTATGAGTTGGTCATAACTGGAGAACTAGCCAAATTGTTAGGTCACCTGGCACTGCTCCCCAGCTCACCTCTGCTGGGTCTGCATCCTCCGCTCCTCTGCCGATCGGGCATCCGGCATCCATGTGTGCTATGTCGCGGAGCCATCTCCGGGTCCCCTTCCTGTCTGCTCACTGCCCGGCTCATGCACCAGAACGCTGCAGTGGTAAGTTTACATGAGTGTAATGAGCGGTGCACTAGGCGCGGCCGTGCTCCTCACCTGTGACCCTAGGGGCCGGCACCGCCCAACCTGAGGCTTCACTTGACCAATTTATTGCCTCTTCTCCGGTATATCAGGCCACCTCACTGATGGGAGGTGCCTGATTATTGAGTTAGTTAAGCTTCTTCTTTGCTGGCTGTTGGTCAGGTCCTCCTTGTGCTCTCCCCTGGTAGAACCATTCCTGCTCTCATAGCCTTGGACCCTGTTACCTCGAATCCTCCTTAGTGATGGCGAACCTATGGCATGCGTGCCAGCGGTGGCACGCAGAGCCGCCTCCGCTGGCACACAGCCTCGCCACTACACTGCCGGTTTGATCTGCCGGCGTGCGCCGCGCCGCCGGCAGATCAAAGCTGTATCTGAGCAGAGGAGACATTTCTCCTCTCTCAGACACTTCTAAGCCCGCCCTCCCGGCCAGCGTCATGTGACAGCGGTCACGTGACGCGCCCGGCATCACGTGACCGCCCTCAGTGCTGGAGACAGGATGCAAGCTGCAGCAGCGGTGAAGAAAGGTGAGTAAGGCCAGGGTCACATTTGCGGTTGGACCCTGGCCTGCCGGATTCCGGTTTCAACTTAGCAATTTTACCATCACCGCATAGCGTTTCCGCTATGCGGTGCTGGAAACCGCAGTCCCTAGTTACCCGGTGTTTACCTGCACGACCCTGCCAGCGGTGACGCGAGCCGCCTCCGCTTGCACACAGCCTCCCCACTACACTGCCGCGTTTTCCGTGTGCGGCGCCGGAATCAAACGTATCTGCCGAGGTAGCCATTTTCCTCGGCAGTTAAACCCGCGTCACGGCAGCGTCTGTGAAGCGGTTCACGAGCGCCGCATCAGTGGACCGCACTCAGTGTGGAGACAAGGATGCAAGCTGACAGCGTGAAGAAAGGTAGTAGGCCAGGGTCACATTGCGGTTGGACCCTGGCCTGATGAGTTTATTACATTTTTCATCACCGCAGTCCGCAGGTCTGGAACCAGTCCAGTTACCGGTGTACCTGCACGACGCACAAGGCAGGGCTAGGAGGGCGTTTTAAGCGGCACAGAAACTATGCAGGAAGATCCTGTGTGGCGCTAAACGCCCTGCGAGCCGCTGCGTGGACAGGTGGCAGGAACCGGGATACTAGGATGCGGACGAGAGCATGGGAACCATGCGGTGTGAAAGCTAGTGACGGAATCGGCAGGCAGGGTCCAACCGCAAGTGAGGCTAGAAGTTTTTCACGCAGCAGATGGCTATACAAGGAGGAGGAGATGGGGCAATACTATGAGGAGGAGGATGGGGCAATACAAGGAGGAGGAAGATGGGGCAATACTATGAGGAGAGGTGGGCCATACGGAGGAGGGGGAGGATGGGGCAATACTAGGAGGAGGAGGATGGGGCAATACTATGAGGAGGAGGAGGATGGGCAATACTATGAGGGGGGAGTGGCAATACTTGGAGGAGGATGATGGGGCAATACTAGGAGGAGGAGGATGATGGGCAATACTAGGAGGAGAGGAGGATGGACATACAGAGGAGTGTGGGCAATACTATGAGGAGGAGGATGGCAATAAGGAGGAGGATGATGGGCAATACTATGAGGAGAGGAGATGAGGATGGGGCAATACTATGAGGAGGAGGATGGGCAATACTATGAGGAGGGGATGATGGGCAATACTATGAGGAGGAGGATGATGGGGCAATACTATGAGGAGGAGGAGGATGGGGCAATACTATGAGGAGGAGGATGATGGGGCAATACAAGGAGGAGGATGATGGGGCAATACTATGAGGAGGAGGATGATGGGGCAATACTATGAGGAGGAGGATGATGGGGCAATACTAGGAGGAGGAGGATGATGGGGCAATACCTGGAGGAGGAGGATGATGGGGCAATACCTGGAGGAGGAGGATGATGGGGCAATACCTGGAGGAGGAGGATGATGGGGCAATACTAGGAGGAGGAGGATGGGGCAATACAAATAGGAGGAGGATGGGGCAATACCTGGAGGAGGAGGATGGATGATGGGGCAATACTAAGAGATGGATGGATGGATGGATGGATGGATGGATGGATGGGGCAATACTAAGAGGAGGATGGATGGATGGGGCAATGCTAAGAGGAGGTTAGATGGATGGATGGATGGGGCAATACGAAGAGGAGGATGGATGGGGCAATACTAAGAGGATGATGGATGGATGGATGGGTCAATACTAATAGGGGGCAGGATGGGGCATATTATTATGTCATGGGGCATATTGTTATGTGATGGGGCAGGATGTGGCAATACTAACAGGGGGCAGGATGGGGCATATTGTTATGTGATGGCAGGATGGGGCATATTATTGTGTGATGGGGACAAGGATGGGGCAGATTACTATGTAATGGAAACAAGAATAGGGCAATACTACCAGGGGGCAAGTTGGGGCATATTACTATGTGATGGGGACAATGGTGGTGCAATAATACCAAGGGACAAGGATGGAGCACATTACTGCTGGATGGGGCATATTACTACATGGGGACAAGGATGAGACACATTACTGCAGGATGGGGCATATTACTTCAAGGGGACACGGATGGGGCATATTACTACAAGGGGAGAAGGATAGGGCATTACTGCAGGATGGGGAATATTGCTGCAAGAGGACAAGGATAGGGCATTACAACAGGATGGGGCATTACTACATGATGGGGCAGGATAGGGACATTACCACAAGGGGACAAGGATGGGACATTCCCGAAGGGGACAAGGATGGGGCATTCTACAAGGGGATAAGGATGAAGACATTACTACAAGAAGG
Organism: Allobates femoralis; assembly: GCA_033576535.1. NCBI lineage: Eukaryota > Metazoa > Chordata > Amphibia > Anura > Aromobatidae > Allobates > Allobates femoralis. The sequence goes on along the minus strand of JARQOC010000004.1, from coordinate 118,665,470 downwards.
GGGTCAGGATGGAGCACAACTGCAAGGAGAGGGTCAGGATGGAACATATAGCTAGGAGAGGATCAGAATGGAGCAAAACGCTAGAAGGAGAGGATCAGGATGGAGAACATAGCTAGAAGGAGGTGGTCAGGATGGAGCACATAACTACAAGGAGAGGGTCAGGATGGGACACATTACTAGAATGAGAGGGTCAGGATAGGACACATTACTAGAAGGAGACGATCAGAATAGAGCACATTACTACAAGGAGAGGGTCAGGATGGAGCACATTACTACAAGGAGAGGGTCAGGATGGAGCACATTACTACAAGGAGAGGGTCAGGATGGAGCACATTACTACAAGGAGAGGATCTGGATGGAGCCCGTAACTAGAAGGAGAGGGTCAGGATGGAGCACATAGCTAGAAGGGGAAGGACAAGATGGAGCACATAACTACAATGGGAAGGTCAGGATGGCAAACATTACTACACGGAGAGAGTCAGGATGGAGCACATAGCTACAAGGAGAGGGTCAGGATGGGACACATTACTGCAAGGAGAGGGTCATGATGGAGATATTACTACAAGATGAGGACCATGATTTCAGTATGAAATCTGCTTGTATTCCATGATAAAATCTATCTCCTATCTGTCTAATATTCTGCATTTTTTCCATACAGATCAGTCCACCTGCTGTTTCTAGAAAGGGCAGTGGCAGCGGCTCAGCTTCAATGTCCAGTACACATGAGCTGTCTGACCACTGCCGAAGAGAAGAGAAGACTGCAAAGGTAAGTTTAAAATCAATTAATTGTTAAAATAATTGAATTGATCATCAATGTTTCAGGACTACAAGCCCTGTACAGGGAAGAGAGTTAGCATCTGCTGGCTCTTCCCCCTGTGCAGCGCTTGTGATTACCAGTCCTGCTGTAATTTAAATTATATGATCGTGTTGGCATTTCGCCATAAATAATTTTGTTTTAGGTTGCAGTTTGGGCACTCGGCCTCAGAAAGGTTCGCCATCACTGGTATAGGCTAACCCTACGAGCCGCCCCCCTGGTACTAGCAGCTGTGGTATTTAGACCCCCTGGATTTGCCCCTGACAATCGTGACACAAATATTCTATACTTATGTACTTACATAATCTCCTTGTGGCATCTGTCATCCACTTCTATCCCAATGTCCTCCTATCACGTGCCGGTGGCAGCCATATTTGTACAACCGAGTGATGGGTGTGTAAATATGGTACCCGCTGGCAGTAGTGGCCCACTGTGCAGTACGATCAGCGGTGCAGCCGCTTACAACCACCGACACCCGAAATTGCCGCCATACATGTTAATGATGAAGTGAGCTAATCATTTAAATTTATCTTTCTAAAATATGAAAAAAATATTTAAAACATACTAAAAAGATGCCTCATAAGAGAGACACAGTCACACAGATATAGCCAAAGATAAATACACTGATGCCTTAGCAATATCCACAGTTTGTATAAAATTGGCATTTATTAGAATGGGATTAACAAACCTATTTATTATATTGCTAGATATATCAGCACACCAGACTCTGCTGTATACAGTATGTGCATTTGTTTCTCATGGTATACACAGTGGTATAACAAACTCCTGATCTGTTATACCCAATCAAAGTGCAGAGAAACCTAATGGGAGTCAATGTGGTCCTATTGTAGATAACAAAGTACTTAGCAAAGTCATAGAGGTTGATCCAAGCATAAGCATTTGGTGCTGACTGGCCGCCGCTCATATTGATGTAAAGAAAATAATAATATTCAATCATTTTCAATATATTTCAAGTCTTTAAACTGTTTCTATTGCCAACATTCAGTTCTTAAGATAATTTATAAATGGGGAACAGTGAAGGACATCTCAAGGAGCATCTCAAGAACATCTCAAGGTGGTGGGGCATTTCTCCCCCTTTGTAAAATCTGATCTACCTGCCTAAGCTTAGCTATTCCATATCACTTACACTAAATGGTGACAAGTATTTTAAGCAGTCTCAGCCTATCTACAGCTATATTAACAGATGACATTGGGTGGGGTATGTGCGTGGCATGTGGCCAGTACTGTATAAATAAAAATCTGTAATAATGCTAATGCTTGAGAGGAGCTGACACAGGCCATGTGTAAACCTGTAAAACATGTCCTCTGCTTCTTTAATAAAACACGTTATTGAGTTTCTTTATTGAACTACGTGTCACTTCAAGTGTCCGCTGATGACTTCAGCAGTTCTTAAAACCATCGGCCATTACTGTTTACAGCAGCAGGTAACAGAATGCTTCAAATACCTTAATTAAAAAGGACAAAACACATCCACACCATGAGAAACATTACAGCAGGTTAAATGGCCTGGCACAACTACGACAACCAGTCTGTGAGGGCTCAGCTTGGTCAGCTGGAAAATTATTAAAACTTACTACACAATGCAGAAGTAGCATGTGCTTCATAACGACTGTATATTATAGGACTTTAGTCACAAGTCAGCAAACAGTTCTGGGACCATAGAAAAGCACAAAGCCACTAGATGGGTAGAGGACATCCCGACTCACACTTAGGTCCAGTCACCGAATCTTCGTGATTTGCCTCTATTCTTCACTTAGATTGAAACAAGTGAGATCCAATTGCAGTGTAGACTTTCAGGTTTAATTAAAGAAAGGAGTTAAACAAAGATATCCTACGAAACGTTTAGGATTTGCAACCATTTTTCTACAAAGCCGCCTCATTCCAAGAGATCAAAAGTAATTGCGCAAATTAACTGTACCATAAATAAAATGTTCATTTTTGATACTTTGTTGTGGATCATTTGCAGGCAGTGACTGCCTGAAGTCTGAAATTATTGTAATGAAAGGTCAGCACTCGGTTATAATTGTTGGAGGTGCAAGTTAACGGGTTTATGCAATATATTCAAAACAGTATTATTTATTTAAGCTAAATAAAGCAAAGAGAAAAAATATAAAGGTAGCTGTGACTTTAATGAAGAAGACATTTTGGCCCTTCCCAAGCCTTATTCACTGAGTGACAGTGGTAGAGAGAGGAAGCAATTCAGAAAGATACCAGGGGCTGCAGGTACGAGGAAAGTGCAAGTGCTCAAGTGGAAGGCACCTGGAAGCCATGGATGTCACCAAATGCTGGGTTTCCTCCTATGTGATGCTTTGCCGGGCGGTGAAGGAAACAGCAGCTCTCTGGCGCCCCATTACCGTCAGGTCTATCAGGCAATTAACCAAGGATAAGCAAATGCGGCCGAAGCTGCCCTGTTATGTGCCAATAATCGAGGTGCTCGCAGTGAGGGTGGTATATATCACCATTCCCAGGCCAGGAACATATATATATGAACCTCCAATCCATCACTGCCAGAGTTCCCCAATAATACAAGAACAAAATGCTGCCACCAGTTCCTCATTAGATATAAGCCTGGTCCATTAACAGGCTTATAGTGGGCCAGGAACCAACCCAGCGTATAATATTAAACGAGTACACAAACATGTGATTCATGGATTGGGATAAATGAACAAGCCAGGATTAAATTTTACATTTAATCACCGTATGGGCAAACTAGAATAATAATATTTACTATGAATATGCAGATGTTATAGTCAGTTATGCAAAGTAAAGTAGTCAGAAACGAACAGGAAAATGCTGTCAAATGTAACTGCTTTCTTGTTGCTGTCTTGGTTACTGGCTCGGCACATGGGAGGCGCTGTTGAGCCAGGATTCTGTACTTGATTTCTTTCAGCATAGAAGGAATAGCGCCTCCCAAAAAGAACAATTGCAGAATTATGGCCAGTTAAATTTAACTATTAGGCTATGTACCCACTGTGCGTTTTAGTGCATTTTTTGCTGTGTTTCTGCACCACAAATGCAGCACTCATAGCTTTGTAATGAAAATCAATGTGATTTTACAAAAGCTGTGCCCACATGTGCATTTGTGGGTTTTTGTAGCAGAAATCGCTGGCTTTTTTGTTATGTCCCTGCAATTAACTTGCCCGTTTTTGGGTTGCATTTTCCCCATAGACTCTATTGTAAGCCCCACAAAAAAGCACCACAAGCACATGGCTATTTTCACAATGCGTTTGTGATGTTTTTTTCCTGTAATTTCCCCCCAAAAAATGCAACAATACTCACCCTCTCCAGCGATTCCACAGCAATCCCAGTGATTCTTACTCTGTGCAAACAGGCAGTAGCATCTGTGGGTATCATCCTATCAGTGCCAGAGCCTGCACACCATGTGACAGGCTGAGTCACATGGTGCAAGGTCCTGGCAGGTAGACAAAGACATCTCCTGCCGCTCCACGGAGGAAGAGTCACCGGGGATCGCTGCAGGATCGCTGGGGAGGGTGCGAAAGTGTCTGTGTGTCTGTCTGTGTGTCTGTCTGTGTTTGTGTGTCCCTTTAATTGTGCTGTGTTTGTTTTTGCACAAACGCAATAGGTTTGTGCTGCTTTTGCTGCTTTGTGCACATACAAATGCAGCATAAAATAGCACAGTGAGCATTTAGCCTTAGGCTATGTGCCAACTGTGCGTTTGTGCTGCAGATTTTTTGCTGCATTTCTACAACAAAAATGTATTTAACATTAAAGGCAACGTGATTTTCAAATAGATATGCTAACATGTGCGTTTTTAAGGAGTTGCATTTTTGCTCACAAATACCCATGCTTTTTTAAAAGTCCCTGTAAATTTAGGCTATGTGCCCACTGTGCTTATTTTTTGTGCGGTGTTTTTGTGCTGCATTTGTATGCATACAAATGCACCAAAAGCAGCACAAACCTATTGTGTTTGTGCTGCATTTGTGAACGTACAAACGCAGCACAAGATAGATGACACACAAAAGACAGACTGACATAAACAGAGACAGACAAACACAGACATAGACAGACATATACAGACACTTTCTCACCCTCCAGTGAACCCATGGTGAATGGTGATGTCTTCTTCCTGGGCAGCAGAAGGACATGTGGATTTTGTCCAATCAGAGGTTGGCCATGTGATAGGTTGAGTCAAGTAACCAGTCACACGGGGCAGTGCAGGTCCTCAAGGCACTTCTCCCAGTGCCAATAATGAAGATATCACTGAGGATCTCTATGGCACAACGACGCAGCACCAATAAGGGGACACAGAAAGACAGGCACACACGGAGACAAACAGATAGACACTTTCTCATCCTCCCCGGCGAGTCCCGATGATCCCTGGTGATTCTTCCTTTGATTCTTCCTTTGTGCAGCAGGGGGAGATGTCTTTATCTATCTTCCAGATCCTCCGCACCAAGTGACAGCCTGAGTCACATAGTGCAAAGGTCCTGGCAGATAGATAAAGACATGTCTCGTACTGCATGGAGGAAGAATCCCAAGGATCACCAGGGATTGCTGCGGGATCGCCGAAGAGTGTGAGTACTGGAGTGTTTTTGTTTTGGAAATCTGTGGGATTACCCATCCGATTGTGGTGCTTTTTTTGGGGGGTTAGAATGCAGTGTATGGGGAAAACGCAGCTCAAAAATGGGCAAGTCAATTGCTGAGACATACAAAAATGCAGGCAATTTCTGCTACAAAAACATAGCACTCAAAAATGCACATGTAGGCACAGCTTTTGGAAAATCACATTGACTTTCATTACAAAGCTGTGGGTGCTGTGTTTTTCGTGTAGAAATGCTGCAAGACACACAGCAAAAATGCACAGTGAGCACTTAGCCTTAGGCTGTTCCCTCCTCTCCATTCCCAGGCTATCCTGTAATCCCCTCCTCTGACCTCTGAGCTTGAATATTCCCCAATGCTATGATTTGTCATAAATTCCCTCAGGAGGTCAGAGAGGAACGGTTCTGGGTCCATCGGCTCCCGCTGGATCTCCTCTATGCCTGGAGATAAAACATGATTTCTGTTGCTGGCTTCTGCTAGAGGTTCTCTGTATCTTAATATCCCAGGGTGCGAGAACAAATCGAGATGTATTTGTTTTTGTAACTGGCTGTCACGATTTTAGTGATATGATTTGCATGTGACTGAGACATACTGTATTTACATAATTCTTATTAATATGATGGAGCCTATGAGTCTGCACAGATCTTTGCTAGGATCAGCAGGTGCTCCACCCCTGTGTCCTATAGAGTGGAGTTGTGAGATCCCGGTTCCTTTTTTATGTTCAATCTTTGTTTATTGAAACAGAAAAAAAAGAAAAGGGAATATACATGTATCATAAGAACAATACAGAATAAATGTGGCATTATTGTCAATAACAGTCTCAACAATGAGAACAAATATACCACGCATATACAGAGTACGTAAAATCAAAAGTTGTCGTATAAATGAAGGACATCTGCATCAAAAGACTAAGATAAAACCCGTCTTCTGGAAAAATCTGTTAACGCTCTCCGATAGGCCTGTATAAGCAAATATCACTTTAAAGACCTGATGTGTCCCATATATATTAAGTGATATATCTACTCATCACGGAATTCCCATACCATACCCATGTGGGACTTCAGATAGAAATACAAACCGAGTCAAAAAATTAATCTTATGTTTAAGTTCTTAGGGTATAAAGGGACAACAGTTCCCAAAAATATGGGAGAACAAAACCTTAGTAAAAAAAGTCTATGCAGCCAAACATATGTCAGGACAACTGAGATTTAGGAGTTATCCTGTATTCCAGGGGAAGGGTTATAGTGAAAGGGATGAGCAAAAGAAGAAAAGAGAAAGAGAAAGAATAAGAAAAGTGGGATAACCAAATTGCTCCTCACCAGAACCCGCCACTCTCACTGATTACGGACAGGACCCATCCCCTTGGGCTCCGTCCAATCGATCCATGTGCTCTGCAAGCATATTGCCTATGGTCAGGTGCTGAGGAAGAGGACCCAAGGGCTCCCTATCTGGAGATATCTATCCCTAGCATCGGTGACTTCCGTCGTGAGCACTTCCGTCCGGTGGATCCTGCTCATTTCTGCCAACCATTCTGTAATGTCAGGGGAGTGTGTTGTTTTCCAGTGCCTAGGTATGACTGATCTGGCTGCCATCAGAAAGAATCGTAAGAGATCTGCCTTTTGAAGTTTTAAGGTACCTTTACACGCCGCCACTGCGCGGTAGCAACTGCCTGGGAATCCAGGATTTTTTGTCACGGTTGCCTTGAAATTGCTACAAAGTTGCGGCGTGTAATTTGGGAAAGTGATCGGGTTTCTCGCAGTTGCTCCGGGTAGCTGTTTCTGAGCCGTGTTCTAAAATCCAAAGGCAACACAAAGGGAGAATTGCCATGGTAGTGGCGTGTAAACGGGGGACAGGAATGAAATCAGCGTCGCCTAGTGATTTCCAGGAGCGTGCCAAAGCCTCATGGATACCGCGCCCCATCAGCGATGATTGGTGGGGGCCACTGTGTTTCCATTGGCTGTCCCTTCACAGGGCGCCATTTTTAAAGAGCTGTCCATTCACACTCCACAATTGGAACGGCGTCATGTATTAGCTAGCCTTCCTGCGCAGGCGGCCAATCATGACGCTATTGCGTTGTCCAGTCAGCGTGTTAGCGTCACGGAATACACAACTCTGTCACGCCTATGTACTTACGGCGCGAAAGATGTACACCCACATTCCCTTAGTGGTTGCAGAGTGTGAAGCGGCGAAGGAATTCAACAGGACGTTATCCGCAGGATCTGTAGGAACTTCCGGGGAACCACGATACCTTCAGTTGACAACGCAATTGTGGCGTGTACATGCGGCATCGGCGATCGTTAGCAACCATTAAAAACGTGCACGCGCACGTACGGTTGCTACCGATTGCCAGTGATAGTGGCGGCGTGTAAAGGTACGTTTATGGATCCCAGGAGTAGCGAAAGCAAAGCAACTAAGGGTGTTCTTCAGGTTCCTGTCCACTCCCCTTCTATAAATCTCAAATACCGAATTCCAGAAGGCTGTATCTTACTACACTCCCACCAAATGTGAGTCATAGTTCCCCTATCTAACCCACATCTCCAACAATTGTCCGAAGAGGAGGGGAAGGCTGCATGAATATTAGTAGGACATTGATACCACTTGGAAAACATTTTGTAGTTTCTCTCTTCGGCTAAGCAAGGCATTGATAGTTTATGGGTAAAGAGAGAAGCCTTTTTCCAGTCCCCTCCGGACAACCCGGAATCCAATTCCGTCTCCCATCTATTCAAAAATGTAGGTATATCATCTGCTTCCCAGTAATTTAAAATAGAGTAGATGGTGGAGATTAAATGTGTGGGCAGGGATTCCTATAGAAATAGTTTCTCGAATTGTGTCTGAGTGGCTGAGAAATTATTATCGGATCCGGCCCTGAACTCGAAGGACTGTAATTGGACATATTCATCCAGGATCTGCCATAATTAGCAGCAGCCAGCGAAGAGACTGGAGCAGGACTCACATCTCTAAAGGCCTGTAACATACGTGGGGCATCTCTCTTGTTCCATTTTAGAAAGGAGGTTGCCTTCAATGCCGGGGGGAACGAGGGATTATGAAAAATCGGAGTCAAAGGTCCCCGCCGTTTGGCTAATTTCCCCTTCCTGACGTCGGTATCCCATATTCTTAAGGTAGTGAATAGAGATCATGCCTCAGGATCTAATTTAGGTCTATCTAAGGGGTTAGGCCATGGAATACACCAGAGTGGGGTGTCAATACCTCTCTGCTCAACCTCCACCCATTGCTTGGTTCTATGATGGAATTGCCAATCAAGCAACCTCACCAGCACCGCAGCCTTGTAGTATTCTCTAAAATTGGGTAATCCCGTTCCTCCTTGAAGCTTGTGGCGGTACAGAGTATCGATGTTAATGTTCGGACGTTGTCCCCCCCATACAAACCTAGATATAAGTGTTTGTAGGCGGTCAAAAAGTAAGAAGGGATGTCTATTGGGACTCCCTGGAACAAAAACAGAAATCTAGGTAGGACGTCCATTTTTTTCGCATTAATGCGACCAAACCAAGAGATCTGTCTCTTATCATATTTCTGTAAGTCAGTAGTTATTCTCTGGAGATGAGGAAGGCAATTCATTTCAAACCATTTGGTGGGATCCATGATCATTGGATTTCAAAGCATCCAGTCTCCACTTAAATGGAAAGTGGGCACCCAGATGAGCCCTCTCGCCTTCTGGGAGGGATACATCCATGGCCTCTGTTTTAGTAATGTTGACTTTGAAATTGCTATATTTGCCAAACTCCTCGAATACCTTGAGTATGGAGGGAAAAGAGATGCGGGCTGGGTAACAAAGAGAAGTAGGTCATCAGCGAATAATGCCTCCTTATACTGTTTGTTATCCCATTCTAATCCCCTTATGTCTTAGTTTTGTCGGACCGCAATGGCAAGGTGTTCCATTATAATTATATAAATCAAAGGGGATAGAGGGTACCCCTGACGAGTCCCATTTCTGATAAGGAATGACGTGGATAAGCCACCATTGGCCCTAACCCTCGCCGTGGGGAAACTATATAAAGACAAAATCTTATGTAGGAATCTTTCCTTTAAGCCCAGCCGCTCCAAAGAGGCCCTCATAAAACGCCAGCTAACATGGTCGAAGGCCTTCTCCACCGACAGTAAACACATTGAGGTAGCAGAGGCCCTCGATCTGCGTCATGAGGAATATCAATTTATTAGTGTTGTCCCTAGCCTCCCTTCCTTGAACAAATCCCACCTGATCATTATGAATGACAGATGGGAGGAGAGGGGCCAGGCGATTGGCAAGCAATTTGGAAAACAGTTTTATATCAATATTGATTAATGAAATAGGCCTATAATTCAAAGCCTCAGTATGATCTTTACCAGGCTTAGGGACAACACTAATATGGGCCTCAAGTGACTGAGGGACCCATGGACTCTCGGGGGAGATGGAATTGAAAACTCTTGTCAAGAACGGCACGATCTGTGGTCCGAACTGTTTAAAAATCTTGATGTAAATCCATCAGGCCCCGGACTCTTCCCTCCAGGAGACTGTTTCATTACTTCAACTATTTCTTCTTTAGAGAAGTCAACTTCAAGTAAGACTACGTCATTAGGCTCTAAAGTCGGTGGTGTTGTCCTATCTACATAGGTCTTAGTATTCTCCTCCGCCCGCAACTGGTCCATATCGTCGTAGTGGCCCCTTATGTTATAGAGTCGACTGTAAAACTCACTAAACTTTGTAAAATGTCAACTGGATTTTGGGTCAGTTCTCCATTATGTCGCTTAAGTTGGGGGACTCGGCCAGGTATGCCCCTTGGGTGTAACAACCTCGTCAGCGTTTACCGCTGTTGTCTCCGTACTCGTATATGAACTTGTGAAGTTGTTCTCTACCGCGCAGGTACTTTTGATCTATAAGATGCTTTAGTTCGTCTCTTGCCAAAATGAGGTCAGCTAAGGTCTGTCGAGTGAGGGTCTGTTTATGTAAGCATTCTAAAACTCTTATCTGTCATGTTGGGGATTCTATTTTTTCTAGTTTTTCCCGTTTGAGTCTGGTTCCGTGCTTCAGTAGAACCCCTCTGACTACACACTTTAGTGTCTCCCATTGGGTTGGGGTGTTCGTCAGGTCATTAGCATGTACCTCCAGAAAATTGCAATCGTTGTCTTAACTTCAGAGCTACACATTGCGTTGTCAGAAGGTTGTCATTTAATCGCCAAGTTCAGATTCAGTTCTGTCCCCCGGCATGTGAAACTGACAATAGATTGGTGCATGATCAGACAAGCATATCTGACCTATTGATGCCTGAGCCCGCCATGTCAAGGTTCGCTGGCTGGTTAAGAAAAGGTCAAGAGGGGGAAGGGAGAGAAAAGAGGAAAAAAAATAGGGGGGGAAGGAGGGGGGAGAGAGAAAGAGGTAAGATAGGAGGGGGGACATGAGGAAAGAGTGGTTTACAAAAACATCACACAAAGAGCAGCACGTCAGCCCCACGACATGGTAGAGCCGCGGCAAGTAGAAGGCGGTCATCTGAACAATCAGTCCGTTAGCGGGGAGGGCGACGGTCTCCATCTAGATCCTGTCGTTGGCGGAATGCTCCTCCTGGTCTCTGGAACCCCTCTGCTGCTCTCAGTGGAAAGTCCGGCCAGCCACTGATGGACACCGGCGGTATCTCCAGGGACGATGTGAAAGACGGCACATCTGCGGGGGATCGTAAGATATGTATCCGTCCCTCCTTTCTGACTTGGAGCTTAAAGGGTAAGCCCCAGCTGTAGGTGAGATCATGGTCTTTCAGCATATCTAATAAAGGGCGTAATGCTCTCCGTTTTTGTAGGGTTAGTCTAGATAGATCAGGAAGGATAGCTAAGTTCTTGTCCCCCTATTTACAGGAATTCCGTTGCATATTTTAGCCACGATGGCCTCTTTAATGACATATCATGCACTGTACAGATGACGTCCCGAGCCCACTCAGAGTCGGACGGCTTGGGGCCCAGTGCTCTATGTGCTCGATCAAGTTCGATGGTATTAGAAGGTGAGTCGCCCAGGATCCCATTGAACAAAGACTGCAGTACCCCTGGGAGATCTCTAGACTCGACTGATTCGGGCAATCCTCTTACGCGTATATTATTTCGCCGTGCTCTATTTTCTACGTAATCCAGGGCATCAACCAGGTGTGTGATTTGGCTAGACTGGGTCTGTAATATAACCTGCTGAGATCTGCACAACTCCTCCAGGGCTGTGATTCTGTGAGCATGGTCCTGTCCCTGGGCATCCACTCTAGTCACCTCCCCCCTCAGGCAGGATAGCTTGCTTCTGTAAGCTTGTTCCAGACGAGCTATATACGACTCCATATCTTCCCTAGTGGGGATGGAGGCCATGAGGGATCTCAAGTCACTCAGCTCAGCTAGTACACCGACACTTTGCTGCTGATCATCTGGGAAGAAGGAGATTGCTGGGGTACTCAAACAGGACATAGGAGGGGGTCCTGAGAATACGTGGATGTTCCTGGGAGGATTTCTGAAGCTAGATCCCCAGAGGACTCCTGGGATATGGGATAGGCTGGATCTCTCTCCAATCTCTCTCCCAGAGACAGCAGCGATGCTGAGTAGGTGACACCCAGTACTGAGGGTCCCAGAGGGCCCATCTCCTCTGCTCCTCCGCTCCCTAGAGAAGCCTGGGCTGGGCACTGCAGCAGGGGATCTCCCCCCTCACTCCTGTACCTTGTAGTGTGCACTCGACGTCTCCACAGTTGCCGCAGCCCTCCTGCTGCTGGATCCTCTGGTCTGCACACCTCCTGCGAGATCGCGTACTCCGCTGGTATGCTGAACTCCCGGTGAGTGGGTTGTCAGACTCTGAGCGATCACCGCGGGTCTGGCGGTCTCCTCCATGACGCCGCTCTTTCCCATCGTGGCCATCTTAGGAGCCGCAGTTCTGGCGGGAGTTTGGTCACATTGCTTGAAGTAGCGTTTAATAGATGTCCCAGGGGTCTGTGAAACCGGAGACTCGGTTCCCGGTGGTCTCCCTGGTTTCCCCCTTCTCATGCTTGTTCTTGCACCACCGATATCTGACGTTAGTGGCAGATATAAGGGTCTAGGAGCGGGAGCTAAAACAACCAGCGTCCTCACTCCTCCATAGCTAGGCCACGCCCCCCTGTTCCTATTTTTAATTGCCTTTTTGATTCGCTGGGTACAGTTCTTCTAATCAAGGAATATTTTACTGGCAACGAACACATGACTCATGCATCGTCTGGTCTTTTCTGTTGTAATATATGGAAGTGAAACATGGAAGATAAAGAAACAAGACAGAAGAAGAATCAACACCTTCAAAATGTGGAGCTGGAGAAGAATGTTATCAATACCATGGATGGCAGGAAGAGCAAACAAACCCATTTTTGAACAATTCAGACAGATATGTCCCTTGAAGCAAGGGTAACCAAGCTACGACTTGTCTACACATCATACAAAGAGAGAAATCACTGGATAAGGTCATCATGGTAGGAAGAATAAAAGGTACAAGGTGAAGAGGAAGACCAGCAACCCAATGACTTGATACTGTCAAGATAATGGCAGTAAAGACCCTGGTGGCCCTATCTAGGTTGCGCAAGATTGATCTTCCTATAGAGCGTTCATCCATCAAGTTGCCATGGCTCAAAATTCGAGCTGATGGCCAATAATTAATATAAATACCGTAAGTAATTATTTATCTAGTATTGTTATTATAGTATTTTTAGGCTCAGACAGAACACTGTAGCTGAAGTCAGATGACACCCAGTCAGGTATGTATTGGGCACATGTCAGTTTTGGCTACTGTGGCCAAATTATTAGTGACTGTGCAGGGAAATGCTACTAAAATCACTAACTAAATCAATAACCAGGATGAAGATAGATAGAGTTTATGGTTGTAAAAATAATCTTGATATTCTCATAAAGTAATGATCATTTATACCTACTGGTACCCAAGAACAAGTAACTAATACTGTATACTGTAAATAACACTGGGGAATAATTTAAAAAACAAATTCTGTTGAGTTAGGTTTTTGAGCTGATTTTATAAAACTGGCATGCGATTCCAAAAATGTAGTCAGTTTTTTTTCTAGCACGTCAAGTTTTTCCTCCACAACTTACCTGCCAGAGATCACAATTGCACTGATATCTGTAATAAGCTTGTTATCTGATTACAATTCGACTCATATAGAGCTATATGATATATGATAGTGTTAAAAAACATATTTGTCATGCCTATTTCTTATATATTTCATTTTTTGTTCATATTTGTACTATTAAAAAAAAACAAAACACTTTTTAGGTACAGTAGTTTACATATTTTTGAGAAGACAAAAATCCTATAGTTCAAAAACTTGACGTGATAGAGAAAAACTGAGATCATTTCTGGATTCAGCATCCAAAAATTAATTAAGAACAGTTGTCAGACCTAACTCCTAAAAAATTGTGTTCCCCAGTGTAAGACATTGGCCTAATATAAGAAATTAGGTGACATTTTGGCAGCATTCATAAGCACTGGTCATGGTGAGACTGTCCACACTCAACAGCCCTGGACTGCTTCCACTGTTTCCCTGCCCAATCACTTGGGGTATGTTCACACTGCGTCTCTTTCCACTGTGTCTTGAGCAGCTCTGCTTAAAAAGATGCAGGGAAAACCACAAAAAAAAGATAAAAAGAATGGTCCTATTAATTTGTATGCAAATATGACATTCTGCCCATACATTCAGGCTTCTCAACGTCTTTTAAATGCTTCAGACTTTCAAAGACGTCAAGTGTTTAAAAGAAGTAACGTGTAGATGTAATGTATTCCTGAGTTTCTTTGCTAGGAAGACCTTCAGCACTTTACAAGGCTATGGAAATACTAAAAAGACACTTGGAAAAAGGGCGTCCTGTTGAGTTTTTTAAATCACTTTTGCTTAAAAAACACTACCTGTTTTTTTCTTTATTGATTTTCAAAAATTTCTGGAAAACGCCAGTGAAAAGACTCATAAGAAGCACTGAAAAAATTGCTCAAAAATCTAATTGAAAAAGTGCTTAGGAAATGTTCAAAAGAAGCATAAAAAAGAAGCTTTTGGCTTTATAAAACTACAGAGAAAGGGAGAGTTTCTGAAAGCACTTTGCTTCAAACAAGACATTTTTGATGAACGGAAAAAGTCGCCATGTGAACATGCGCTTATTCATGCAGGGAGATAGCGGTTGCACGTGTAAGATTGTGCAGCCCATAGTAATGGCCTTATGGTTTTGCAGGAGAAACAGCTGTTTTCTCGTACAACAAAGTGACTGTGCAGGGAAACAATGGGAAGACCCCAACCGTACAGGGGTGTTGTGTATGGACGCAGCCTCTGTGTTGGTTTTACCATCTGATACCAATACACCGTTCAGCTTATAAATGCAGACATATAACCACTAGGTGCAGGTTTTACCTCTCTCCTGTGTATCCTGCGGCACATTGACACCTTCCAGTCACAGGGTCACACTGTCCTCCATTGTGACATTGGCATTCATGGCTGCAGTTTACACCATATCTTCCTGAAGGACATGGCTGAGCACAGACAGACCCCTATATAGTGAGAGAATAATGGGGTCAGTCAGGTCCTTCAAATACTATGCAATGCTACAGAGCTGGGTTTTAGAATTCCTACCGTCCATCCTGCGGGGCATGAACACTCTCCAGTCACATGGTGACATACTCCCCCTTCTGGCAAGGGCATCGTAGCTCACATAATGCCCCGTGACTTCCAGGTGGGCACAGTTCTTCACAACTAGAATGGGGATAGATAAAAATAAATATCTATAAATCACTCCCTAATAAGGTGCACTTTGCCATCTTTAGTCTATATTTGGTACTATGCAGGAGGCATCATAAACTTATTACACAGAGAAAAGTCCTACACAGTCAGGCAGGTGGTCCATATACTCACAAAGCTCCAGTGTATCCGGGGGCACAGTGACATTCACCAGTTCTGTGGTCACATGTTGCTCCATTTTGGCACTGGCACCTTAGTTGGCAAGCCTTGCCGTAGCTTCCTGGATCACACCAGTCTTCACAACGCCATCCTCTATACCCTTCAGAGCACACGCAGGCTCCTGTTATGGGATTACACAGCGCCTCGTTCTGACACTGGCAGCGGTTACTGCAGTGTGGCCCCCAGTGTTCACTGTCACAACCTATGGGTGAAGAATATAGCAAAACTGTAATGGATTAACACCGGTGAAGTAAAAAAGATTCAGTGTTCAACAAACAAAGCAGATTATATGACAACACATAGGACTTTACTCTCCAGAATTATCTTTCCACCTAATATTCTGACTATAGACTTTATATGAAGTAAAAGAGAGTCAATTGATGTGAGCTTCACTCCTGGAAACTGTATAGACTAGGGACCCTCAAACGCCAGGCCTCGAGGGCCGCCAACAGGGTATGTTTTCAGGATTTCCTTAGTATTGCACAGGTTATAATTGAATCACTTGAACAGATGATGCAATGCTAAGGAAATTCTGAACACCTGCACTGTTGGCGACCCTCAAGGACTGGAGTTTGAGGTTCCTGGTATAGACTGTGGCCTACCTAATGGAGGTCTATAACTGGAGGTGCATGACAAAGGGATTAAAAATATGCACCATCCTTCAGACTCTATAATCATTTAAAGGGAATCTGTTAGATGTTTTTGCTATCTCACTGAAGAACAGCATATTATAAAGAAAGACTATGATTCCAGCGATGTATCACTTAGTTTACTGGGTGCTGCAGATGTGACACAATCAGTTTTTTTAGGCATAGCAATTAGTAGTGCTCAGATAGCTAACCCCACCGACACCACAGCTTTCTGTATACATTGTCTATAGACAGTGAGCTGGTAATCAGAGGAGGGGACAGGATCAGTCTAGCTGCGAGCTGTAGTCCAGACAGTGATAACCTCCTAGTGATAAAATCTTCATTGTGTGGAAACAACAGCACACATCCTAATAAATCAGACATAACTAAATTCAAGGTGTCAACCATCAGTTAAATAGCAAAAACGTGCTGACAGGTTCCCTTTAATAAAATAATACAATTGCATAAACAGATATCATACCCAACTATTGAATAATGCACAGAATCATTTAGAATTCAATTACATCGTAGATCAGAAACTAATTAGAAATTAATATAAGCATATAATGTATATGATATACAGGTGCATCTCAATGAATTAGAAAATCATTTTGTCAGTAATTCAATACAAAAAGTGAAACGCATAAATTATATAAGTCATTACAGAGTGATCTATTTCAAGTGTTTATTTCTGTAAATGTTGATGATTTTGACTCATAGCCAAAGAAAACCCATAGGTCATTATGTCAGAAAATTAAAGTTAAAAAAAAAAAAAAAAAAGAAAATTAAAGTTGGGAGGATGACGGGTTAAAAACTTCCACAAGATATCAACAGGTGAATATAAGGTGGCCGTCACACGCTGCAATATCGTGAGCGATATTGTTAGCGATCACGTGCACGCGCGATCGCTTACAATATCGCTCACATCGCTGGTGAGCTGTCACACAGGCAGACTCACCAGCAATGTGGAGCAGCGAGATCGCTGGTAACTATGGTACACATCGGGTAACTAGGCGCCGTGCGGCGCTTAGTAACCCGACGTTTACCATAGATACCATCTCCCAGCATAGGCTCTGCCGCTGGGAGATCGTTCATCGTGGTGTCACACACCACGATGATGCAGATTGATCAAGCGTTTATCGCTTGATATGAGCTCCGGCTCTCATATCTGCGATGTCACGATCAAGCGATTTTACATTGTAAAATCGCTTGATTGCACGCAGCGATGCACAAACGATATCGCTTAAGCGATCAAAAAGCAGATCGCTTAAGCAATATTGTGCATTAAATTGAAGCGTGTGACGGCCGCCTTATAATAATTTATTAGTCAACAAGTTTCAGGGCTCCCTGAAATGCCCTGAAACATGGCAATATGATATTGATTTATACTGAGGGAGGGGCCAGGTAGCCCTGAAACATGTTGACTAATAAATCAATTTTATTTTCACCCTTTGATGTCTTGTGGAATATGGCAGCACGGTTTTTAATCCTTCATCCTCGCTACTCTATATGTACCATGCTGGGGACTGCAGTGTTGCGGACGCAAGGACTGGGGGTTACTTAGCTGCCTGGAGGTCTGGTGTTTCAGTTCACAGTGGTGGCCCCCAGGAACTGTGGCCCTGACTGGACATGTTAAAGGGGAGTATTTACAGGGAAGATTGTTCGTGACTGCACCTGGAGTTCTGACCATAGGTAGCCAGGGGCTGCAATGGGGCTTCCAAGGGAGATGGTGAAGCAGTCAGTTGGTATACCCTCTCCAACAAGGGTACATCCCTTGGAAGGTGTATGAGTCAGGTGATGCGGTGGATGGAGTGAGAGGAAGATGGTGATGAAGGCTGTGGTACAGGTGGGCGAAGAAAGGAGCAGATGACACAACAGTCTTTGCCGTTCTTACCCTTTACTTGCAGACTTGGTTGGTTACAGCCCAGCCGGGGTACAGAGTAGGCCAGGAGCACAGCCTGACCAACCCAGAGCACGTTGGAGTCCACATTGCTGAGGCACAGGGTATAAGGCAATCCTGCTGACTTCCCACTGTCCTGACACTATTGTACCCTTGTCCTCTCCTCAGTGTCCGTGAATCCGTTCCCTGCCAGACAGATAGCTCAGGTCCTATGAGTGACAACTCTGGTCCTCTGACCCTTTAGTAGCCCCATTAGCCTCGGAAAGGTCCACAAAGGTAGCTACTGGACGTAAAGACCCAGTGACCTCCAGCTTCACAATCAATCCTCAAGATCCCTGGCCGAGTAGGGGGCTTGATCCCTTCTAAGGTGGGTCTCTTCTACCCTACACACTTTGATTGGAATTCGAGTGTGTTGGGTATGTTTTGGGGTGTCTCAGCAGTGTGTTCTCCACTTACCTCCAGGCATAACACTACATATTGGATTACATGCAGTACCAGTTGTGGCAGCCCGGCTGCAGGGCTGTGATATGCTTTTATAGTGGTTGCGACTCTCACAACCACACAAGGTAAAGCCTCTGATACCTATTTAGGTAATATTTTATCTTGCAGACTCTTCATCTTCCCTACTGTAATTTTCTGAAATAATGAACTTTGGGTTTCCATTTGCTGTAACCATTAATCATCAACATTAACAGAGATAAACACTTGAAATAGATCACACTGTGTGTAATGACGCTATATAATATGTGTTTAACTTTATGTATTGAATTACTGAAATAAATGAACTTTTAGATAATATTCTAATTCATTGAGATACACCTGTAGACGGTGATAATACAGTTAGCCAGCATCTATGCAAAACCAAGATTTGTTTATTGGCTCAATGACTGAGAATATGCCACATATTGCCCTGCACACAGATGCCATAGTCAGGTGCTGGCTGATATGTGCTGTATTTTATGCCATCAAGGCTAAATTCAGGATTCACTTGTTATTGCATGGATGAAAAGAAATTGAAACGGAAAGAAACAAAATTAACCATTATCAATAAATAATAACGTCTATGTATCATAAGGTTCTGTTCACACCAATGTTTCTGCAGTTTATTTTCCTACAGCCCCAAACTTGCTTTCTTGGCAGTGAAAAAGCTTCAAAGCACAGGTTTTGCTGTTTTTGCTGCTTATTTTTTACTTTTGCTATGCTTTTTTGGTGCGGCTTTGTAAGTACATGTTTACCATGTCAATGTTCCACCAAAAATGCTGCAAAAACTGTTTTGCGTTGACTCGATGTACACTGGTGGTTTTCTTGAAATGTGTTGAGTAATGATGAATAGTAATGAGCGAGCAGCAAAATGCTCGGGTACTCGATGCTCGGGTGGAGCATATCGAGGTGTTCGGGTGCTCAATGTTAACCTATGGGAGACCCGAGCATTTTTCCGGCGGCACCCCCGGCAGCCTGGATAAACCCTAAAAAACCCACAAATGTATAAGAACAGTGCTCAAATGACATGGGAACAGTATGGTGAAGACCCCTGTAAGCATTTCAGACCCCAAGGTCACTGATGTCAACAATGTTATTATTTTTATTATTTATTTATATAGCGCCATTACATTCCATGGCGCTTTACATGCTAAAAGGGCAGACAAGGACAAGTACAATAAATGTGGACAATTTGGTCGTACAGATACAAGAGGGGAGAAGATGTTGTCTGAGTATTACGCCATTTTTCTGGACTCACAATAAAACATCCAAACACAAAACCAAAATGGATTTTCCTGGGGAAAATGTTAAAGGCTCATACTCACTTGTGAGTCAGTGTTGGTGTATTATATATTTTTTTTTATTATGTTAACGATTTTTTAAAAAAATTGTGAGGCATTCCGATGCCCCTTTTAAGAGACGTGGAGAAGGGCCTCATTAAATATTGTATGTTTCCATTATTAGGTAGTGGGTCTCCCATAGTTTTGCCCTATGCAGGGCTGCCAAAAATTGTGAGGCACTCCGATGCCCCTTTTAAGAGATGCGGAGTAGGGCCTCAATAAATATTGTTTGTTTCCATTATTAGGAAGTGGGTCTTCCATAGTGTTGCCCTATTGAGGCTGACAAAAATTTGGAGGCACTCAGATGCCCCTTTTAAGAGACGTGGAGGGCCTCATGAAAACAACGTTCCCATTACAAAGGAATGGGTCTCCTATACTTGTAATGCCCATGCAGTAAGTATGGACTGAAACATTTACCCCTGGGGGGTATACATAAATATACTGTCCAACTTTTTTTGGGTTGCGGGCATCATAAACACCATTTAAAAATATTATGTGGGTGTTGCATCATGGACCACGGTCCCCTGGTGATTTAGTGGTGGAGGATGAGGAGAAGGAGGAGGACTAGAGCTAATAGCCAAAATCAGGAAACGTATAGCCATGCGTGTCTTTTTTGGAGAGGTATAGTCCCATGCTCTTCACCCCTCACACATGTTTTCAGAAGGGACATTTTTTACTAATTCCACTACAAGGGCCTTCTGGTACTGCCCCATTTTTATAGACCTCTCTGCCTCGGGAATAAGAGATATAAAGGTCCCCATGTAGCGTGGGTCTAAAGGTGTCACCAACCAGTAATGAGTGTCACCCAAGATTATTATAACGCGAGGGTCACGGGACAGGCAGCGTAACAAAGTCAGCCATGCGCACCAGACTGGTAACAGGCAAGACTTCTGTGTCCTCACCAAGAGGATGACGGACTATGCTCTCCTCCTCCTCTTTCTCCTACTCCCTGTCCTCTGGCCCTCCACGCTGAACAGACGGTATGACACTTGTGCAGGTAGTACCGTCTATAGCACATGAAACTAACTCCTATTCTTCTTCCTCCTTCTCCTCATTGTCCCCCAATCCACGTTGGGATGAGATGAGGCTGGGCTGTGTGTAATCACCCTGTATGGTTCCTTGCTCCATCTCATGGTGCTCTGCCTGCAATGCATCCTCTTTGATTTTGAGCAGAGAGTGTTTCAGAAAACAGAGAAGCGGGATGGTGACGCTAATCATGGCGTCATTGCCACTCACCATCTTGGTGGATTCTCAAATTTTTGGAGGACGGTACATATGTCGGACATCCATGTCCACTCCTGAGGTCTTATGTGTGGAGTCTGAACTGAATACCGACGGCCTTTTTGATGCTGGTAGTCAACAACTGCCCTCTTCTGCTCACAAATCCTGACCAACATCTACAGTGTCGAATTCCAATGCATGGGGACATCACACACCAGTCTGTGAGCCGGAAGCTGCAAACGCCACTGAAACCCGGCAAGGGCGGCCGAAGCAGTAGGTAACTCTAAAATGGGTGGCGTACTTTGACGAGCAGATCCAACAGCTCCGGGTATGATTTAAGAAACTGCTGAACCACGAGGTTGAGCACATGGGCAGGCATGGGCATATGTGAGCTCACCTCGCCTCAGAGCCGCCACTAGGTTCCGGCTATTGTCACACATGACCATGCCTGACTGTAGGTTCAGCGGTCTGAGCCACAGATCTGCCTGCTCTTTCAGAGCTGTCAACAACTGTTCAGCATTGTGCGGTTTGTCACCTACGCATATTAGCTTCAGCACAGCCTGTTGCCGCTTGGCAGTGCTGCAGTGCTTCCTGCTTCTGACTGATGTGGAGAGTGAAGAGGAGGAGGCGGCAGAGGAGGATGACGTGCAGGAGCTGTAGACTGTGGGGGCAACCCTGAATGAGTTAGGGCCCGCAATCCTTGGAGTCAGGAGGACGTGTTCCGTCCCAAGGTTCGACTACGATCCCGGCATCTACTTTATTAACCCAATGTGCCGTCAGCGAGATGTACTGTCCCTGCCCACAAGCACTTGTCCACGTGTCAGTGGTTAGGTGGACTTTGCCGGAAACTGCGTTGTTAAGGGCACGGCTAATGTTTTGGGACATGTGCTTGTGTAATGCGGGGACAGCACACCGGGAGAAACAGTGATGGCTGGTGACTGAATAACGGGGGATGGTCATCGCCATCTGGTTGCGGAATGATTCCATCTCCACTAGCTTAAAAGGCAACATTTCGAGCGCAAGCAGTCGCAAAATGTGCAAATTGAGTAGTGTGGCCTGTGGGGCATTGGCTGCGTATTTGCGCTTGCATTCCAAGGACTAGGGTATGGACAACTGAACGCTGTGCTGGGACAAGGACATGGACGTGGTTGCTGATGATGGTATGTCTGATTGTGCAATGACAGGTGCAGGACAGGGGGCATCTTCGTGTACACTATGCAAAGGGAATTGCCTTGCATGCAGAACAGTGGAAGAAGCAGTGGTGTCACCCGCAGACACTGCTCCTGGACCCAGGGGTTAGGCCCACAAAGTAGAGTGCTTTGCTGCCATCTGCCTGATCATGCTGCTAGTTTTGCTACCCCTGCTGATGCTGGCATGGCTGTTGGTGCAAATGGCCTTTTTGGAATTATCAGCAGACTCCTTAAAAAACAGCCAGACTCAGGAAGACCTGAGTTGTACTGGCAACTTCCATCGTGTTGGTGTTACGGGCAGCGGTTGCTTGCCTTTTGTCTGCGGCCACCACACTGTTTCTTGCCTGTTGGGGTGCTATGCCTCCCTTCTCCTGTGCGCAGTTGTCCTCGCTCTGCATGTCCTCCTGCCAGGTTGGGTCAGTTACTAGATCATCCACCACGTCGTCTTCTACTTCCGTGCCCTGGTCCTCCTCCTGACATTCTGGCAATTGTGTCTCATCATTGTCCACCTCTTGTGACACTTTCCCACCGTCACCTTTGTGTGACCATGGCTGCTCAAATATTTGTGCCTTGCTACATATGATCTTCTCATGTTCCACTTCAAGTGGAGCGGGCAAGAGGACTGAATCTATGAATGGAAAAGTGAACAGCTCTTCAGAGTGTCCAAGTGTGGAATCATTTTTGTCTGGGCACTCGGCATGGTGGAAGGAAGGAGGATCAGGGTGAGGAATATGCGGTCCAGACTTACGGCTACTGAGCCTTGACCATGTGGAAGACAGGGTGGTTGTGGTGGTGGCAAACTGACTTGAAGCATTATCCGCTATCCAACTGACACTGTTCTGGGTTTAATAGTGGTGTGCTGCGGTCCCCTAGGAATTGGGACAGGAAGGTCGAGCGAGAAGATGTGGTTGCTTATTGTAGCACAATTCTAGCTTGCCCACGGTCTCGGCCTCTGCATGCACCATCACCATCACGTCCAGTTCCTCATCCCTTGCCACCGGCCTTGCGCATTTTGAACAGTGTGCTATATCGGTTTTTAAAAGTTTGCTATATCCCTGCCTGTTTAGAGCTAAATTAATCCTAAAAAGGACTGTTGTTTTGATGGATAGATATTAGAAGCCTGTACACCAGCCCCACATATGCTGACTGGTATACAGCCTCTTGTGGAACACCGAAGTGTGCTATATACCCCTCCTGCCTGTATACAGCTAAATTAATCCTTAGAAGGACTGTTGTTTTGATAGATATTAGAAGCCTGTACACCAGCCCCAGATGTGCTGACTGGTATACAGCCTCTTGTGGTACACCGAAGTGTGCTATATACCCTGTCTGCCTGTATACAGCTATATTAGACCTCAAAAGGACTGTTGTTTTGATGGATTTTGTATCCCAGCACTACAGTGCTGTGCAAATTAATTGGGACAAAGCAAGTCTTGACTTGTTTTTCTTGCATTAATTTTACTTTACTGCTTTATCAGTTCTTGGTGTCGTTTTCCTTTTTCTTCTACATTTTGCTTTTCGTTTTGGAGAAAACGATCCAGTTTCATTGTGTGTGCGAATTATTCTTGAAATGGTAGATTTTCCAATACCAACGGTTGAAGCGACTTCTCTTACAGTCAGACTTGTATGTTCATTAAAGGTATTGTCACACGCGGCAATTTTGCTAGCAATTTCACTGGCAATTTGCTGGTTGCAGTGAAATCACGGACACATTGTTACATTTGTACACGGCAACAAAATAGAACAATCAATGTGTCCATGATTTCACTGCAACCAGCAAATTGCATGCAAAATTGCTGTGTGTGACGGTACCTTAAGAGTAATAATTCTAGACCTCTTCAATGTAGTAACATTCATTTTTACAGGCACGAATGACACTGAGAGAAAAAGTACACTAAACCACTCCTCACAGAAACAAGCTCTCAACTGAAGCTGAGGGGGCAGCTAGCTGTTATTTTCCGACTAAAACCAGTCAAACCACATTTTGTTACTCAAGGTTGTGCACTCACACCTGTTCAAAGCAGTTAAAATTGGTTTGAATCACTGACTGGTTACCAACTTATGATTTTACTTACAAAAATGCTTTGTCCCAATTCATTTGCACAGCACTGTACACTACCTAAAAGACCCAAAATATGTTCCTCACTCAGCAGCACTTACACTAGCTGACAAGGTGGATCAGAGTGACGAGCACATCACGGTCAGGTCTTATGACGTTGTACGGCCAGCCAATCACTGTAATGCCACAACTAACAAGGCTGTTGCATTACAGTGTATGGCAGCCAATCCCTGCACGGGAGCTGGCTCTGTAAAGAGCGCCAACATGCAGGGAGGTGGACCTGAGTATGAGCCCAAGCATCTCACTGGTACTCGGCGTGCATCGCGAGTACTGTGATGCTCGGGCAAACATCGAATATCGGCAACATGCTCGCTCATCACTAGTAATGAAATCACAGTAAGGCTAGGGCCACATCTGCGGTTGGGCTTGCAGATCCTGATCTGGTTTTGAGTATTAAAAATGGTTTTCCAGCCCGCAGTAAAAATCATGCAGGCTGCGTCTATCGCAGCGGTTGGAGAACCAGATCTGTTTTTTTTTAACATGGAACAAAATCCGCTTCCAGATGAGGTTTTTAATATTGCAAAAATCCTCATTCCAAAACCGGATGCAGTAATGCATCCAGATCCGGAATGGGGATTGCATTTTTACAGATTCTAAGAAGTATGAAGGCACAGTCCAATACCGCATCCGGTAATGTATGCGGTTACCGGATTGTGCCTTTTAAGTGTGACCCTAGCCTAAATCTATTTTGTGGCTCCTGGTTTCTGGCTATAGGCAGCGCAGTATTATACTCTTCCTCTCTCTGATAGGCTAGGGTCACACATAAGCCCTGGATCCGTTATTGGCATCAGTTTTTCCACTTTTGTGCTCTAAGTCCAAAAATTGATGCTAAAAACAAATGCTGCAATGGTGTCAGTTTTTGTACAGGACCCAAAATTTTTTGGGTGCAGTAAAAAAACAGATCCGTTTTTTTAACATGGGGCCCCTTATGGAAAAACGGATCAGTTTTTTTAGAGCATTGTTTATGGCACAAAAAAAAGGATCCGTTTTTTAGAGCATTATTTATGGTTACACATATGCCATATAGTTACACATTGGCAATTGAGTTATTATAGTGAATGAAGGAATGACAGCTACACCAGGGCCTGGAGCTTAGGAGGCCCAAAATGTCTCCATTGATCCATATAGGAAGACCAATTCTATTAAAGATCTGTAATAGATGGGGGTCTTATTGGAGATTCTGCTTTTGGTCCCAGAAGCTTCAAGTGACACCTCTGTACATCGGGACACCTTCTTTATTTAAACTATATTAGGCTGCCTTCACATTAGCATTTGTGAACGCTGCGTACCGAACGCAGCCAAACGTTTGCGCACTGCGTTCCTATGTTTAACATATGTTTGGCTGCGTTCGGTTGCAATTGCATTCAGATGCGCACAATTTGTGCGCCCTCCGAACGCAGCTTGTTGCATTTCTTGTGCGGTCGCGGGTGCTTGTTTTATCTGCAAGCGCCCGCAAGCGCACAAACCATGCATGGATCTCAATATATCCGCAGTGTCCTCCGCATGACAGCGCAGGAGAACGCTGCGGATCCCACTGAAATCTCTCCCGGTGGCCGCTGGTGATCACCGGCGGCCACCGGGAGATCATGCAGAGCCACAGCTGATCACCCGCCGGTGTCAGCGGGGAGAAACAGCTGATCTGACAGCTGTTTAAATCTCCCGCGCTGACACCGAATAGGTGACGTCGGTGCAGGAGATTTGAAGCAGCGATCAGCTGTTTCATATCTCCTGCACTGATATCACCCTATTCGGTGTCAGCGCGGGAGATTTAAACAGCTGTCAGATCAGCTGTTTCTCCCCGCTGACACCGGCGGGAGATCAGCTGTGCTGGGAGGAGGAGATCTCTGCTGCTGATCTCCTCCTCCTGGCCACCCCCAGAGACAGCATACTAATGTGAACACATGCAGAGATTCTCCGCTGCGTTCACATTATTATGGGCTGCGTTTGCCTGCGTTTGCTTCTGCATGCCATCTGCATGCAGACACAAACGCTAATGTGAAAGCAGCCTTAGAACTTGTAAAAATTGTTTTTTTAAATTCATGAATTTTTTTACTAGGACATCCTCCTAAAAGCAATACATACTGTACAATGCTGGTAACGCTCCCAGGTTGTGAAGCACTGACAGTAATCACTTATTAATAGGTCATCAGTATGTTAGCTGGACAGCACAGAAGAAGGAGGCCATGCTTCTGAATACCTTCTTAGGTTATGTAACAGATGATCCGGGGACATAGCGTGTCCTCCCCTGCGGGAAGCCTGAAATCTCTGCGGGTGAACTCAGCCGCCCTGTGCCCCCAGTCAGGGCACGGCGGGTTTTCCCTGCATTCACCTGCAGAGATCACTTCCAACTCTGCAGAGCTAAATTGACATGCTGCAGACAAGCAGCGGTGGGGAAAGCTGCCCCACATGTCAGCTAATGCTGCAGAGAAGAGAAGCACAGTGAGCACGGGATTTCTGTAAACTCCATCCCCTGTGCTTGTACTGTACAACGCAGCGTTATGGACACAACAACACACTGCGCTGCACAACAACACACTGATGTGTGCATGCAGCATTACAATACCAATATACTGTAAGATGCAGACAGGGCTAAGGTGCGAAATACTGATCATCTATCATTCATGAGGGCGGTAGCTGCTTGGTGTTATAGATGCACATGGATAAGGCTTGTATAAGATGCCAGTCACACAGACATGTCTAGTACATCATGCTGGCTTACAGACTATTAGGGCCGTCCATACTGTTAGATGAGGTGGCCTGCCCGGCCCTGTGTAAGTGCTCCCCACAAGGGCAGACACGCTGTATCTTGCGAAGATGAAAAATTATTTCGAAGCAGGTTGCGAGCTTGCACATTTTGGTCAGAATATTAACTAAAAATGCATGTATTGTCCATCTCCGCAAGATACAGCCACACCCTGTAGTGCTCTATTTCATAAGACGTCAATAATTTATCCGTATTTTATGGAGTGTTCGAGAAAACCAGATACATGGAAAAAACAGCGAAAACATACAATTTGTATGTTACAAACCGAAAGCTATGTTACCCTTGGGTGAATTTAAACCCAGAAACCAGCGCTTCAAGGTAATAGTGCCCCGCTCTGAGCCCCCATAGAAAAATGCTAAATCAGGGCTGGGGAACCTTTTTCTGCCGGGGGCCGTTTGGAAATTTCTACCATCCTTCGGGGGCTGCACAAAATTATCGACTTGAAAATTACCCCGCCATATGTGGTTGAACAATCACCTCACCCTACTGTGGTGGCTGGAGCTGCTTCTCTTTCGCGTGGCTGTGATGTTAGGTGATATTGATCATGGGCTTTTCAACTGCTTTCCCAGGTTTGCTAGAGCCATGGACATCACATGATTGGCTGGGAGCATATACATCACAGGGAAGGCTGAGGCTGGGGCACAGACATCACAGGAGAGGCTGGGGGCATATACATCACAGGGGAGGCTGAGGCTGTGGCATAGAGATCACTGGGGAGCTATATTTAAAGGACAGGATGTTTGGAAAACACGTCGCACAACCCAAGCATGGTGGTCCCAAGGAATCTGCCCGGGGGCTGCATAAAAGGTCACCGAGGGCCGCATGCGGCCCTGGGGCCTGAGGCTCGCCACCCCTGCGTTAATTGGATAGAACACTTGAGTGGATCAAGCTATTAGTGTCCCCCTCACTTAATTCCTTGTTACTCATTTCAATGCTGAACCCTTGTGTGATCCGAATACATAACCCCTTCTCAACAAAGTGAGGGCCACATGTGAGGCTGTGATCATTGACTGGCTGATTAGCATTACTTTATTACCTTTGATATATGGAGCTACAAACCACTGCAGATTCTGACTCCAAGGTGATTTCAAATACACAATTGTCAGAGTATATTATCTTTCATGAGAATTGCTAATAAGTGTCTGAGCCATTACATGAATAAGTGATTAAATCATTAAGAGCTCAGTATACGGATATAATGCAGATGTATAACACATCTAATGACCTCGATATTTCTTTATTTGCCATTTAACTTATATAGTCCATTTATGCAATACTCGCTCTGCACCTTCACTGTCTTATACGTGGAGTGGGATGATTATGGTACATTCTGTGAATAGCAGGATACGGCCCAGAGACTCATAATTAATCATGTTACTCTTTATTTTGCACTGTCTATTTATTATTCATTGTATTTTTAACAATATTTTACTTATTTATGCACAATTCTCGTTTCAAGAAACTAATTTATGATAAAGTGCTTAGAATATGAACCTTCTTATACCAAACCTCGTGTTCCTTTCCAACTTCAACTGCAGTGTGGCCGGGCTCTACCTCTACCTACCATGGTCCATGACAACTACATCTATGCCATCTCCACAGGCGGAAAACAAGGCAGGGGAATGGGTCATTCGAAAAAACTAAATTTCTTTCACAATCTGCCACCTTTTATGTAAGCCGAGGTTATAAACTATTGTAACCCAAAACCCTCCCTCCCAAGGGCGGACATATAATTAGTGCTGCACAGGGGCCCATGAGGTAAGGGGCCCATTAACACCAAAAAAATAGGTGGAATTGTGCATTTTGATGAGCTCTTGTGTTGCAAAGAGCCATATACTTCCTTGCACAGAAGCCCTGTTATGTCTATGTCCGCCAGTACTCCCTCCCCCTAAATCCAGAGCAAAAACTAAAAGTATGGCATTTAGGCCGAAGATACACTATGCGTGATGCATGCGAGATACTTGCATGAGTCTTGCATGACTCACCAGGAACAGCCTTGCCTCTCTGATCGGGAGCGTATCACACAAGCTGTCCAAAGAAGCAGGGGCCATGACAGGTGAGTCATACGAGACTCATGCAACTATCTCGCATGCATCATGCATAGTGAGTTTCCATCCTTACTCTGGAATACTTAGCATCTTTGTAGACAGTGGGCGAAAAGCAACATGATTCCCTTATTTAGACTAGAAACAGGGACCACCCATACCCCCAGCATATTGTGTGACCTTTTTTAACAAAAAGAGGTTGCTTATATTGGACAGAAATTACACAAAAAATGAATTAAAGGATCACTCCAGTGTTTTATTTAATTTTTTTAATAGCACTGGAGTGGCACTTTAAATGTAAGCCCCCCTAGCCTTATACTCACCTTCTGGAGTCTTCACCTCTTACCGGCTCCGCTCTGGTTCTGTGGCGCCATCTTGTGCCTATAACATTTGACTAGCCAGAAGTCAGAAGCTATGTCACAAGTGCTCAATGCATCTTTATGAGAAACTGAAGATTCTCAGTTACCGAGGGGTGCATCATTGTGATGAGTACTATCCCTCTCTCAAATGTACCCTCGGGAATTGTGGATTTATATATCAGTCAATTTGGGACCAGGATATATAACCTGGAAAATACTCCCTCACTAATTAAACATTGTGATAGAAACCCACACAAAAAAGTATATTATTCCAAAAAAGTGAACAATTTTTATTATAGATTATGCAAAACACGCATACCGTATATTAAATCGATCAAAAAAGCCCTGAAGCCAGAACGAGGCTCCCATAGAGATGTGTTGAATTGTGACCCCTGGAGCGCTCCATGAAATGCTGGAGCTACCGGCAGGTCAAAAAACCCTGTAGACTGACCAGAGCAACGCTGGAAAAAGGTGTAGCAGTCGGACGGTGAGTATCAGACAGGATCAGGGGACTTAGATTTAACGCACCACTACAAGCGGTGCAATACAATGAATGCTGGATGATGTTGGTCTAAGATATAAATATAGAGGCTTTATTTATTAGAGCTTATTTTATAAGTGAAATAAAGGCAGCAATGCTGTATAGACTGATCAGAGGAACCTAAAACTGTGTCATATGCAGAATATTAGGGGAGCAGCAGGTTAATTTTTGTTATTTTGAGTGCTGGACCCCCGAAATAAACATTATACTCAGAGATATGTTAAAAAGGCAAGGTACTTAGCACACAATATCATCACTGTCCCCATTGGGGCTCACAATTATGGATGAGCAATTTGCAAGGTCCTAGATGTACTATCAGGACCTTGCAAACTGGCCAATCAGGTGGCCGCTAGCGATGACGTAGTTGTGACGTGGCGCCATCTGATTGGCCAGATCGCTACCGGCCATCTGATTGGCTGGTAGTGAAAGGTCCTTGTCCAGCGAGCGGAGGTGAGGTTTTCCGGTCCTGGTGCAGGCGTCAGACAGGTGAGTATGTAAGTTTATTGTTTTTTAACAACTTTTATTCACTTTTAGGCTACTTTCGCAGTGTATCTATAGATACACTGCGAAAGGATTTGTTCTCGCTATACTCGCAACGAGTAGCGAGTACCGCTACCTACCTCGTTGCGAGTATAGAGAGCACGAATAATAAGATACTCGCTCATCCCTACTCACAATCTAAATTCCCTACCAGTATGTCTTTGGAGCGTGGGAGGAAAATGGAGAACCCGGAGGAAACCCACGCAAACACAGGAAGAACATACACACTCCTTGCAGA
Source organism: Allobates femoralis (assembly GCA_033576535.1). NCBI lineage: Eukaryota > Metazoa > Chordata > Amphibia > Anura > Aromobatidae > Allobates > Allobates femoralis. The sequence continues at coordinate 118,634,789 of JARQOC010000004.1, read as the reverse complement.
TGTCGTCCATGGTGGACCCGGGACACTACCTGGTGTTAACCACCGAACCGCCAAGTAGTAGATAGAAAGCAGCTGGCAAACCGGGGTGAGAGTTACCGTTTCCATGACAAAAAAGCCTTTTTTCCTTCTAAATCTTTGACGTTACATTTACACTCTGGATCTTTGACAAAAGCACCTTGAGGGCATTGTGGGAACACAATGGTATAAATGAGGCACAAGTGTTTGCAGTATAATTTTAGTATTCAACACCGGTCACCTAAAAGCATGTAATCATTTCATTTTCATATCTGTGCCTACACAATAACCAATCTGATGCCGCCAAGGCAAGCTGGCAAGGAACAATGTTGATGAAATACAACAATCAATAATGTAGAAAACAAAATGTTTATTACGTGAATCTAAAGAACATTCTGTATGTATTAAAAGGGCTCAATTAGTAAATGAATGGTCATACAGGACTGTGAAAGCAGAATGCATTCAGTGGCATAATACATACAGAGGGTGAAATAAGTATTGAGCATGTCACTAAATATATTTCTAAAGACGCTAATTATATGAAATTCTCACCAGATGTCTGTAACAACTCATCCAGTCTGCACAGGCAAAGAAATCAAAACCATAGATGTCCATAAATATAGTGATATGTAACAATGAGAAATGACACATTGAAAAAGTATTGAACTTATTGAAATGTATCTAATACTTTGTACAAAAGCCTTTGTTGGTGATGAAACTTCAAGACGCCTCCTGTATGGAGAAACTAGTGGAATACATTGATCAGGTGTGATTTTGGCCCATTCTCCCATACAATTTTGGTCTGATCTCCCCAGACTATATTCTCCCAGTATTTCACAGACTTGGCGGACATGTTGTTGAGCAAACTTTAAACGCTCTTGAACATGGTTTTTGTTCAGTAATGGAGTCTTGCACGGTGAGCGTGCATACATACCTTGAAGGTTGAGTCCATTATTCATTGTTTTTTTAAACAATTGTACCTGCTGATTCCAGGTCCTTCTGTAGTTCTAATCATTGTGTTCATTGAAAGCTTCAGTAATTTAGAAATTCTTCTGCAACTAATGCCATTGGTATGTTTTGCAACAACATAGTTGTGAAGGTCTTGAGACAGCTCACTGGTTTTACCCATCATGAGATGTTTCTTGTGTGGCACCTGGGTGACGAGTCACCTTTTTATAGGCCATGAGTTGAACGAGATGATATTATTTTTCACTAATTAGCAGGGTTGCTTTCTAATTACTGATAGATTTTAGCTGGTGTCATGACTTTCAATTACTTTTTTCACCTCTGTTTCTTCATGTGAGCAATACTTTTTCACTGTGTCATTTCTCATTATTATACATTACCTAGTTCATGAACAGTTTATTTTATTTCTCTACTTCTGTGGATTGGATGAGTTGTTACTGACAGCTGGAGAGAAACTCATGACAATAGCACCTTTAGAAACTTACTTAGAAAATTGGTTACGTGTTCAATACTTATTTCACCTGCTGCGCGTTCCACATCCGACCACTGTCACCGTGAGACCTTTCCCCCTCCAAAAGGAATAGAAAATACCATATTTTGAAAAGGCATTCCTTTGCTGCACTTCAGTGGAACTGTGGATGCTGCACACTTTCTCAAAAATGCTGAACTGTTTTTGAAGGACCCCGATCTACCAATCTATTCCATGGTACTGTAAGTTTGGACACTGCATGCCTTGAACAATATATAGGGCCATTTTACCACTTTACTAGCGTAAAGATTTTATTAGTGTTTCACCTCTTGGGGCCCCCTTATTTTTAACTTGGCTTTGATTCGTTGCCTGGTTTAGGTACTCTTCATTGTATGGTATTATTCGGGGGTATTTTAAAACATATTTTATACAGTCATGGCCAAAAGTGTTGGTACTCTTGCAATTGTTCCAGAAAATGAAATATTTCTCCCTGAAAATTAAAATCACACATTTTGCCATACAAGTGTTAATTTCCTTAGTGTGAATTGGAACAACACACAAAACACAGAGAAAAGAAAGGCAAGTTGGACATAATATCACACAAAACCCCAAAAATGGGAAGGAAAAAATTGTTGACTCCCTCGACTTAATATTTGATTGCACACTATTCGGAATAAGTAACTGCAATCAATCGCTTCTTATAAAGATTGTAATAACACGCTCGGGGATCAAAGGACACGTAATATCTGCATTCAACTCAGGCAAACAGCAGAGATCCGGGTGCAACTGACGATGGGTCAGATTTATTTAGGTGATTTATTTTTTATTAATTTTTCTTGGTCCATTAAAAGTTCCATGGTGGCAAAAGGCACATTGTTTTGAATGTCAGATGGAATTCCTACCTTATTACCAAGGTCAAACGGGATTGAGGATACATTTCAGAAATGGGGCATTAATCACTTATCTTAGACATGGGATTAATCTTTATAATATATGTGAACACTTCCCATCATGTAAACATAAGAGCATTTCTTCTGGGATCTAACTGTCTGACCTCTTGTTCCTAGGCGAGTTATAACATCATCTCCAACCTTCTGATGAGCCCTGTTACATAAGACAGGGCGAAACGCGTAAAGCTACTGGAGAAACTCATCAATGTAATTGTTTGGAACCTGATATGGACTCGCAATGATATCCCTGAAGACTGCCCAGTCAACTCTGGACTATGTGAAGTTAAATCTGACTCAGGACACTGTTCTCCATCACCCTATTTGCCTGTTAAGGCAAGCTTAGGGTAAGCCACCGGGGAGTGGGGCCACCACATATTAGGGGGTGTAAATCCTCCACTGATAGGCAGGAGTGAGACTTAGGGTCTGGATAAGAATTGATTTTGATCGTCCAATATCTTGTGTTCCTATGTGTTGTGCGTTATCACTGTCTGTCACTTGTGTAGGTCTATGAGCATTTTAATCTTTAGTAATAAAGAGAGATTTTTTTATCCTAATTTGAAGTTGGTAATCAAAAAATCCCTCCCATTACCTCCTATTTCCATTGTTTAAATTATATATACTAAAATTGACACCAAGGATAAACTTTTGGCTCGTTCTCCCTGGGGCCATCACAAACCTTACCTCTTGCACACTGCCAAGTTTTACTTTATCATTTATGGGTGAAAGATGGGTGCTGGTATCAGTTAGGGTTTATGTCCATATACATCTTTCCTCATTTTTGTTTAACATCTTGTTCCATTGCCAGTATGGGATATGTCCGCATAAGGTTAAAAGCACTGCTGTGGAGTTGGAGTTGTGGAGTCGGTGTCTATTTTGGTTGAGTCAGATCAGATTCAGGGAAAATAAGGAGTCGCATGTTTGGCTTACTGACTTCACAGCCATGGTTGTGGAGTCAGAGCCGTGGAGTTGGTGTCTTATTCTGCTGGAGTTGGAGTCAGCGTCGAATTCAAGGATATTGAGCACTAAGAATCGGAAGCTTTGGCTTACTGACTCCACGACTCTGACTTCACAGCCCTGATTAAGGGTGGAGGCACACTGGTGTGAGAATCGCGAGGGTTTAATGCGAGAAAAACTCGCATGACTGGGACCAGTATTATTAAATGTTCCTGCAAATTTGCACTTCAGTAAGGAAGTACCTTTAAGTAGCTCCTCAAAGTCATAGTCGCTTTCTAACAAGCTTTTTAATATGACTAGGAATTTGTGCAGATCAGAACCCCAAACTGCAGACGCTGCGTTTTGGGGTGACTGCCCCTCATTAGGTGTAGTGTGTGGGATATTCTGATCTGGCTGTGTGAGTGGGCTAAGACGAGGTCTGGGGAACTTGCTATCTACCTTATGGAGAGGAGTTTTCCTGGTCATATTTGTGCATTCTCAACACACAGTACTCGCATTGTGAGTCAAATGCGAGTTCATTGCAGCATGCTGTGATTTAATGCGATTTCCTCACGTGAGTGGCCATTGAAAGTATATGGGTGCAAGAAAATCTCGCACCCATACATAACATTGTGCGATAATAGCATGTGTGTGCGATATTGTCACTGTGGCTGTTTGAATTTGCCGGGTTGCTGGCACAGCAACCAATTGGCTTTCATTGGTGTTGTCACAGCAGTGGTGTTTTTATGTCAGTGCTTTCCATGCTGCTGAAGTGTGTGTGGTGTTTTAATGTCAGTGCTTTCCACGGTGCTGAAGTGTGGTGGTATTTTAATGTCCAGTGCATTTCCATGGTGCTGAAGCATGCTGAGAAATCCAGGCGAGAAAACTTTAGCACCTTTTAAACCAGTGACATTAAAACACCGCAAAACTTCAGCAGCATGGAAAGCAGTGACATTAAAACACTGCTGCTGTGATAGCAGGGAAAAGCCGATTGGTTGTTGTGCCGGTAACCCGGCAAATTCAAACACTGCTACTGTGACAGCAGGGGTGTTTAAATTTCCCGGGGTACCGACAGATTAGCCAATGCAGCCGCATTGGCTAATCTGCTGGTAAGCTGGCTGCACACCATGGCTTTACCTGTCAGGGTGTATCCTGTTTTTTGCAGGATCACCCTGACAGGGCCAATCAGGACTTTAGCCTGCTTCTTTGTGTGCTGCTGTCCTCGGTGCTGAAGTTTGCTCGTCGGGATTTCCTCAGCATGATGTTATTCAAATCGGATCTGGGAAACAACCTGATTTTTCATACGGCTGCGACTCATAGACTCCCATGTTGTGGTGCGCCGGATCCAGGGTAAAATCGGATCGTTTCACGGATCCGATTTGAATAACAGCACGCTGAAAAATCCAGGAGCAAACTTCAGCACCGAGGACAGCATTAACTTTCTGCCCACACAGACTTCAGCACCGTGGACAGCAGCACACAATGAAGCAGGCTAAAAACCTGTTAGTAACTCACACCACACTCTCATGTATACAGGCATGCACACACACCACACTTGCACCACACTCACAGGACAATAAACCCAGCACTCGCATGACTGTCATGCATCAAAAACGCTCCGTTTTGATGCATGATAGTGTGCCTCCACCCTAAAAGGATGAGTTTTAAACATGTCTCCATCTAAGTTCTAACAGATACAATAGGTGCTGTGTTCTTCCTCTCGTCTAGCTGCCTGGGGTAGTCTTGCTATTTTGGCAGCTCACATTGAGGTGATTTGGCCAGGAATGTTGTGCATGAGCAGCTGCAGAATAAAGTGAGCTGAGCAGTTTTTGCATGTCACATTAAGAACATTGTCAATAAGACAAATATATTTCTAGATGAATTGTGAAAAAAATGCACTCCGATTTGAAATTAAGAGGAGGTTATAGATTTGGGTTGACTTGATGGACATTTACTCCACAGAACGAGCAATATGTAATATCTGTGTTCAACCGGCACATCCCGGCGCTGGCATTCCCTCTCCCTAATAGAGCAGTCACACAAGTAAGACGAAAAGCTTTGTATTCTCCTCTTGCTGCTCGCTGGAAATGAGAATAAATAGCAGCCAGATGACACAAGACTCGGGGAACTGTCTTACGTGTTTTCTTAAAGAGGAACAAACTGGTCATTTGTAACAGTAAAAACGTAAGAAATGAAAATAGGTGTGTAATGTGCGCAATCAATCACAATACAGAGGCTGCAAGAGTAGTTTTAATAAAATCAATGTTCTTCTGAGCACTTGTGCATATAGCACACCAATATATTGCAACATTAACACTGAGATTTAGGGTTTATCATGTAGAGTATGATCCTAGACTGTAAGTCCCAAATTGTCAAAGTTATCTGGGAAAACACCGTTTTCTTGTAATGGGGTAAAAGCTGGCAGCAGGGGGCACTCTTGTCCATTCTGCCTATGACCTATCAAATGTGGAGTATGTACAAAGGATCAGTAAACCAGTTAGGCTACTTCACATGTAACGTATTTCTGCATTTACGTAGCGCTTTTTAATGCTGCCTAAATGCAGTGAAAAGCAAAAGAAATGGCTTTTGCTGAAATCCATTTAGTCCGTAATCTTGTGGATGCGCTTTGCGTTACACAGTGCATCCACAAAAAAAATGACTACGGTATGTCAACTGTTTGCGCCTTTTTCGGCGCACTTTTACTCACCTCGCCGTACTCCCCTGTGATCGCTCCTCATACCGACACCGTAGGACCTTATGCAGGAACTTAAACAGCACCATGTGACCGGGCGATGTCACCGGTAACATGGTCCTGCGGGTCTTCGAGGCCGCACTCGCTACAGCCCGGCGGGGATCATTAGACAGCGCCGGAGGTCACCGAGGGAGTGTGGCAAGGTAAAAGCGCAGGCCGTTCACACACAGAACACTGCGTTCTGTGAAGATCCATTCTTGGAGCAGTTTTGTACCAAAAACAGATCCTCATAAAAATGCTGTGTGTGAACAAGCCTCACTCTGCTAGGGCAATCTGAGCTGATAGAGGAGATCCTGGTTTAGGACTCATTTTGCACCCTGTAGCACCTGCCTTACTTTGACCACCCATTGATTTTCATGGCAGTTGTACAATGGGGACAGCACTGAAAAGCTGATTGCTTGGTTTTCCCATAGATTACAGCAGATTGTGGAGTAAGGGTCAGTCAAATTCCATATGAAATCCCATATGCACCTGCTGTACATGTTGAATCAATTCACTGTGGAACAAATAAAAAAAATTGGTACCTTTAGCTCAAGTACTAATCTTGATTCTAGGTATATTCAGTCCTCTAAATCAGAATATCATAGAATGCTAGAATGGTAGAGTTGGAAGGAACCTCCTGGGTCATCTGGTCCAACCCCCTGCTCAAAGCAGGATTCACTAAATCACCCCAGACAGATGTCTGTCCAGCCTCTGGTTGAAGACTACCATTGAAGGAAAATTCACCACCGCTTGCGGCCGCCTGTTCCACTCTCACTGTCAAAATGTTTTACTAATATGTAATCTGTGTCTCCTCCCTTTCAGTTTCATGCTGCTGCTCCTAGTCTTTCCTTGCGCAAATTAGAATAATGGTGATCCCTCTACAGTGTGACAGCCCTTGAGATGTTTGTATACAGCTATTAAGTCTCCTCTCACTCTTCTTTTTGGCAAGCTAAACATTCACAAATCCTGTAACTGTTCCTCACAGGACATGGTTTGCAGACCGGTCACCATTCTGGTCTCTGAAATTGCTCCAGTTTGTTGATGTCTTTTTAAATTGTGGTGCCAGGAACTGGACACAATATTCCAGATAGATCAATGTGTCATTATTTTTTTTGTAGCAGTTCCATTTTTTAACATAATGTACAGTTGCCTACATATGAATTTGGAATTTTTTTCTTGACAGGCGCATTAATTCTAGAAGATGGTCTGTAATGTATGTGACAAATACTTGAATACTTCTTAAATGAAATGCACATTTAAATAATTACTACAAATTAGACAAATATATAATATATTATTCACTTCCATTAATTCCACAGCACTTTACATATATTTAACAACACTGTACCCATTGGAGCTCACAATCTAAACATCCTATCAGTCTGTCTTTGGAGTGTGGAAGGAATTGGAGAACCTGGAGGAAACCTATGCAAACACAGGGAGAACAGATGTTGTACCTTGGAGGGATTTGAACCAAGGACCCCAGCACTCCAAGATTGCAGTGCTAACCACTAGCTACCATGCCACCTAGACCATCTGAAAATCTCTACCAACCCTCTCAGTGGCGTGTTTCACAGAAATGTGTGGTGACGTGGTAGAGCATTCGGCATCCTTGGTGACATCTTTTCATTTCAAGCTGACTCAGTGTGCTCCTGGCTTTGAGAATGAAAGGTTCATATTAACTAGATGCTACTTTTGCAAGGTATCTCAATAAATGAACAGTGTACCAATGTACACCTTTTCATGCATGTTTAATTTTTATTCTGTGATGTAAATTTTCATAAATAAAATAAATCTACACGTATCAAGTTGTTAAAAACCAAGAACTCATAATCAATAATATTTAGTAGACATCAGTCCTAGTGTTCGATCGGACGTATGCATATACATAGGGTATGTCACATCTCATTAACTAGAGATGGTGGAAGAAAGATTCCAAACTTATTAGTACAATTTGTTTAGCAGGTCCAGGCTCTGTACTGATCACATGGAAGTGTTCAAATTTTGCTCATTTTCTTTGGGCCTCATGTGTCTAAATGCCAAAATTGCAAACATCTATGAAATTATTAAATAACATTTGGAAGAAAAAAAAAGAGTTACTTATGTGAGGGCCGATCTTTTTTCGTTTGCTATTTTGGGGTGCCACCTTATCATACGAGCACCAATACTCAAGAATAAGTACCCGCCAGAAAACTTCATCAAGAGTGTCTAAATTACAGGGAAAAAAATGTTGTCAACTACAGCAGCCAAGAAGGTTCATTAATTAATTTATCCAGTGATGTATGTCTGGTGCCAAGGGTCGGGGTACATGCATCTCGGGCGTACTGGTACGGGGATGTCACGGTGGTTGGTGCCCGAGTCCGTGCCCTTAGGCAGACAATAAAAAGGGGAAAGAAAATTAATAAAGTTGTTCGTAACGCCACCTGTAGGTCCGGTGATGGCACTGGCGCTACTGGGTGATGTGCGCAGCAAGGTGTAGTAGCCCTCTACAGTTAGGGCTGAGTCCCTGAGGTGTTGGAAGTAGCAATGGTGGAAAAGGGCAGCGTAGTCACTGTGGAGCAAAGTAGGTAAATCACAGTTCTCTGAGAAAAAGCACAGACACGTTGCTCACTCTGAATGGGTACTTTACTCCGGTAATCTACAGGTTTACAGGGTAATGCAGTTCTTTCAGCTAAGGTAGTGGACCGGTGGTTCTGTATGCTCCCTCCAAAGCTCCACTCGTGTTCCTTCTCTATCACTTTCTCTGTCCTTTTCTGTGGTGCCCTGCACAATCCCACTTCTTGAACCAGGCCCGTCGGGTGATATGGGAAACCTTTATCTCTCCAAAGGGAACCCAACCCTGTTTAGTGCTTCTGCTGGAGACCGTGCTTGGTGTAGGGTGGTTGGATCGTGCTCCTAGAAAGCTATCGAACATGCCGGTAATTTGTGGTTCAGGGATGTACCTCTGATCCACGTCGGAGCCGGTACCCCGCTTCGGACTGGGCCAGGGTATTTGGTTACCCTCTATCTGGCCCTTTTTCTTCTGGGTCACAAGGTTGAGGTGCCCTCCCTGTTACTTCTCCTCTGCTGTTCTCTTTCCAACTTCTGCACTCTTCTCACTGTTCTTCTGCAACTCCTACTACTGTTCTTCTTTACCCACTCACTTTATAACCTAGCTTCTCCACCCACCGGGACCGGTTACCCTAGTAACGGGCATCTGATTAGTCCCCTATCACTAGGTGTGTGTTCCTCCTAACTCCCGATACACAGAAACGGTCAGCTCAGCCATGTCGGCTCCTGTACTCTTTATGACAGAATCACTGCCAGAATGACAGTGGCTCATCTTCCTTTTTCCTGTCGAACAAAAGAATCAACTTTATTTCTCGAGAATAGTCGGGAGACCCTAACATATGTCTATGGGTTTTGTGAATTATTTGGTTCATCTGTAAACACAGGGCTGTAAAGTTGTGGAGTAGGAGTCTGAGCCCATTTTGGTGGCATTGATATGGTTAATATGTCATAATAATATTAACAACAAGTTGCTGCTCCTGTCCTAATTTATATAGTCCAAGCACTGGCGTGAAAAGTAGACACCAGACACACAGTCAGTGTACACCCTTCCTTGGTCAGACCCAAGCTCCAAGTGTAGTTTATTATAAGAGACCTCAGGTTTTTGTTCCATAAGGGGCTCGGTCAACCCTACTCAGATGTATTCATTGGTCAGTGGGTTAGTCCATGGGTGGATCCATGAGGTCATCAGGGGGGTGTGGTCTTGATCGAGTATGTCCAGGTGATATGGCATTCTGTGATTGGTCAGTCTTCCCTGGACTCCAGCCTCGGTGATTGGTCAGTCTTCCCTGGCCTCCAGCTTCGGTGATTGTTCAGTCTTCTTTGGACTCCATCTTGCTCTCAGAGCATGGTGTGATGTGGCAGGAAATGGCAGCCATGTTTAAATCACAACTTATACAATGTAAAATAATACACTCTATAGATCATTTCTCCATGCCCTTATGTCTTAAGGTTAATTAAGTATTTGATCCTATGGCTTACCTCAACAGCATCACAGTTGGTATAAAATGGACCAACTCCAACTCCTTAAATATATAATGAATTGGATACAGTACTTCAAGCAGAATGTGCTAAATATTATAATGAATTATTATTTTGTCCTATCTAAATATATTGATTATTTTATGGATTGGGATGGTGAATAACACAGGGATTATTTCTTTTTGGTGTTAAATCTCTGTGTCCTGCATCACGTTGTTGAGTCCTGTACTACGCATATCCCAATAATAGTTATAAGCCTTGTGTTCATACTGTCTATTAATATCGTACCTAAAATAGCAAGGAAAAGGCGCATGAACTAAAGAGGCAATAATTTTCTGCACAAGGCTCATTTAAATGCAGTACGTGGTGCTCGCTTGTTGTCGCGACAGAGGCACGTTCATTACGGTGACAGCCGCCGAGGTCACAGACACACAATGTCAGGACAATAAAGCTTAAGACATCTCTGTCCCTCAGTCTGTGATGACTTGTTTTTGGCCCAACATGTGACAATCGATTTCCTATTTCTAATTAATAATTCTAATTATGATGCGCTAAATATACCCGACAGCTGGGAGCGGATTAATCAGAGAGTATTGATCAGCTGCAGACTTTGTGATGTTATTGATTTGCTGTTTGGTGCTGGGAGACAGGAGAGGAGAGCAGCAGCCACTGAACCCAAGCAGATCACTTTGTGCCAGCCCTGGCAGTCACAGGGCATTCTCCGTGCCACGCTTCTGGCTGCCAACTTCTATTCTGTGTATCGTTGGGAAAACCCGCAGAGTATCACACTCTGAGGACTGCTTGCGATGCAATAAAGCAACCTGGCCAGAGACGTGATGCATTAACGGCTGGCAAGAAAGCAGTTAACTCAATACGATGAAGAGACCTACAGCATTGTGGGTATATTTCCCATTCCCAGAAATTACCATGAATGTCCAATTATCAAGAAACAAAGTGACTGATTTATCATGGCAAATGGCAGACGTTTGTTTAGCAGCCCAAAAAAGGATACTGATAAATCATTAAAATACGTCAAATGCACGTCCATGAACCGCGATATTAAATCCACCATTTTCCTAAGCTGCACGAACAAGAGACAACATATTGCCAAAGTGGAAATGAAACCTTTAAACAGGATTGAGAGTGTGGCATAGAAATTGATTTATCCTAATTAAATATCCACTGTTCCCAGGGGAAAGTTATGGTCATTTGATTCCTAGAACTTAATTTACTAGAAGCATTGTTTCAGGTCTAGTGAGTGCGGCGGGCGCCTAGTTGTAAGATTGCACTTAATAAAATATATTCTTTCAATACAGAGTATTCTTACAAGTACACTTATTCTGTATAGATCTTCCATTAATATTTCAGTTATTGAAAAGTCTCAATAGTCTTTACACTAGTCTGTACAAACCGATAAGACTTAATAATTAAACAATCGAGCTTGGGTCCATAAGACTGCTCCGACCGGCCAACGTGGACTCCACCAGACCTCTGAAAGTGTCCTGCTGGCACAGAGATGATAGGAGCAGATTCTGTAAAATGTCAGGTGGTACCTCCATGGCTTGCACTTGTTTTGCCAGTTTTGCACAGCCGACAAATACTCGATCGGGTTAAGGTCTGGAGAATTTGGAGGCCAAATCATCACTTTGAACACTTTGTGTTGTTCCTCAAACAAGTTCTGAACAATTGTCTTTAGTAGCTTGCTGGTAAATGTTCCATCTATATACAGTGCCTACAAGTAGTATTCAACCCCCTGCAGATTTAGGTGGTTTGATAAGATGCCAATAAGTTAGAGCCTTCAAACTGCAAACAGAGTAGGATTTATTAACAGAAGCATAAATCTTACAAACCAAAAAGTTATGTTGCTCAGTTGAATTTTTATAAATTTTAAACATAAAAGTGTGGGTCAATTATTATTCAACCCCTATGTTTAATATTTTGTGGAATAACCCTTGTTTACAATTATAGCTAATAATCGTCTTTTATAAGACCTGATCAGGCCGGCACATGTCTCTGGAGTTATCTTGGCCCACTCCTCCATGCAGATCTTCTCCAAGTTACCTAGGTTCTTTGGGTGTCTCATGTGGACTTTAATCTTGAGCTCCTTCCACAAGTTTTCAATTGGGTTAAGGTCAGGAGACTGACTAGGCCACTCCAACACCTTGATTTTTTCCTCTTGAACCAGGCCTTGGTTTTCTTGGCTGTGTGCTTTGGGTCGTTGTCTTGTTGGAAGATGAAATTACGACCCATCTTAAGATCCTTGATGGAGGAGCAGAGGTTCTTGGCCAAAATCTCCAGGTAGGCCGTGCTATCCATCTTCTCCATGGATGCAGACTAGATGGCCAGGCCCCTTGGCTGAGAAACAGCCCCACAGCATGATGCTGCCACCACCATGCTTGACTGTAGGGATGGTATTCTTGGGGTCGTATGCAGTGCCATTCAGTCTCCAAACGTCACGTGTGTGGTTGGCACCAAAGATCTCGATCTTGGTCTCATCAGACCATAGAACCTTGAACCAGTCTGTCTCAGAGTCCTCCAAGTGATCATGAGCAAACTGTAGACGAGCCTTGACATGACACTTTGAAAGTAAAGGAACCTTATGGGCTCGTCTGGAACGGAGACCATTGTGGTGGAGTACGTTACTTATGATATTGACTGAAACCAATGTCCCCACTGCCATGAGATCTTCCCGGAGCTCCTTCCTTGTTGTCCTTGGGTTAGCCTTGACTCTTCGGACAAGCCTGGCCTCGGCACGGGAGGAAACTTTCAAAGGCTGTCCAAGCCGTGGAAGGCTAACAGTAGTTCTATAAGCCTTCCACTTCCGGATGATGCTCCCAACAGTGGAGACAGGTAGGCCCAACTCCTTGGAAAGGGTTTTGTACCCCTTGCCAGCCTTGTGACCCTCCACGATCTTGTCTCTGATGGCCTTGGAATGCTCCTTTGTCTTTCCCATGTTGACCATGTATGAGTGCTGTTCACAAGTTTGGGGAGGGTCTTAAATAGTCAGAAAAGGCTGGCAAAAGAGATAATTAATCCACACATGTGAAGCTCATTGTTATTTGTGCCTGAACTACTTCTTAATACTTTAGGGGGAACAAACAGAATGCTGGTGGTTTGAGGGGTTGAATAATAAATGACCCTCTGAATTAACTTTTAACGCTTTAAAAAAGAAAAAAATTTAAAATATTTTTTTGGCTGCAGTGCATTTTCCACTTCCAGGCTGATCTACAGTCCAAATGTCACAATGCCAAGTTAATTCCGCATGTGTCAACCAGCTAAATCTGCAGGGGGTTGAATACTACTTGTAGGCACTGTAATATACCAAAGCCAAATGTTTTTTAGCTGAACATCGCTGAGAGTATGACAATGTGGCTTCCAGTGCACCCTTTTCCTATAGTATATTTTGGTTTCATCTCCTCGCTGCCTTCTTCCATTGCTTCATACATTTGGACTGATGCTTATGCGCCCAATGTAGGCACTTTTGACTCTGTGATACATGCTGTGTATGGACACCTTTCTACCATAGCCAAGAGTTCCTGCTATGCTATGTATATTTTCTGTCGTGGGTTTGGATCAGATAGGTTATCTTTTGATTCCTAGGCGTATCAACAAAACTTAAGTGTCAATGCACCTGTTGCTGGTTCACTAGCTGTCCTTCACCAAACCACTTTGGTAGGTACTAACTACTGCAAACTGGGAATACCACACTCTGCCATATGATGAATGCACTTAATTAGGGAGTGCACTATGATGTCACATGGCTGGTATTGTGGGCTATATGTTTTTATCATGGACCCATTGATTTAAATTGACCAGCTAGATCCATAACCCATATAAAAAATAAGCATCTCAATTTTTTGAGCTTTTTAATAGCTCAAAGACTATAATGGCTAGAACACATACATAAAAAAAATATTTTTCCTGCTTCCAGCACATCAACTTTACGAACCTCTTTATTGGGAGGCGTGTCCTGGCCATGGAGGGAGACAGACGCTAGTCCTTGAGCTCTGTCCCCTCGGCCTCTTGCCTAACGTATTACCGTCACCCCAGGCTGGAGAGAGACTCACCTCATGTCGGTAGAGAAGGAGCAGCCACACAGGAGCGACACCGGGACCCTTCCGCCCGAAAACCGGCGGTATAACGCGATATCTCCACAGCTCCAGCAGGCCCCCCTCAGCTGCAGAGGCTCACAAGATGGCGGAGCTTGCTCCTCTGCTGGATGTAGCAGCGCCGGAGGAGAGGGGAGGAGGGCGCCTGCCTCAGAGCTTGGAGCTGCAATCCGAGCCTGCCTGCTCTCCTAGTACAGCGGAGGACGATGCTGCACAGCCAGAAAATTCTGTAGCCCCACAGCAGTTGATGACATCTGAGGGAGACAGTAGAGTAGGGAGTCCTCCCTACACCGTCTAGCCTGAATCCACCGCGTGGGAGCAAAGGAGCCTGGAGAAGGTCGGAGGGACACAGAGCATGCCGGCTCCGGAGGCAGCGGTAAGGAGTGGGGGCCAGATCTACGGGGTCCCGGGGCAGCCTGATCAGTCCTCCAGCCGGGATTGAGCCCTTACCCACCTCCATCCCCATACTGCTACATTAACAACCTGCAATGTCAGAGATGGCCACAGCCTATGGGGGCACTATACTGGCTGCAAGTCCACCAAACCTTTAACCCCATGGGGACAACACCAGAGATACCACACACCTTTCACCTGAGTGGACCCCCCGGCGGTCTCATAACCATAGGCATAACCCCTGTCGGCCTGGCCCACGAATGAGTCAAGTAGACCCACCCAGGGACACTCCTGCTCCTGGAAGCGACGCGTGGGACTCGTTCAGGGCGTGTATTCTCAATATGCCACACGGGAAGAGATGGTGGACTTTCTCTCAAAAATGGAGGCCTCATTTAAAGCTGAAATGAAAGAGATACGGGGAGAAGTCAGGGGAATGTCGGACAGAATATCGCAGTCTGATGCCAATATGTAAGCCCTAAATATACGTGTCAAAAAACTAGAGGACATTGTGGTGTTCCAGGGGTCCCAATAGGAGACTTTTATGGACTCTATGGAGGACCTGGAGAACTGGGAAAGGAGACAGAACATTCGGGTGAGGGGTCTCCCAGAGTCTGTCCCTCTGGGGACCTGGGGCACACCCTTCAGAGTTTATTCAATTCTATTAGAAACGTATCTGAGGACTCCACTATCAAGTTCGACAGGGCTCATAGGTTGCTTGCCCTACCCCCCCGGTGGAAGGAGCATTTCCCTGCGATGTTATTTGCCGCCTTCATAGGCGATGCGAGGAGATCACTTTCCTGGGATGTAACATACAATTAATGGCCGACTTGTCCAGGAGAACTCTTTAGAAGAGGAGAGCTTTGCGACCCCTCCTGGATCTTTTGAGGCACCACAATCTTCCTTATTCCTGGGGCTATCCTTTCCGCCTGCAGGTTCGATTTGGTAATCAAATGGCATACTTATCCCACCCTAGTGAGCTCCAAGAATTTTTGCAGGCCCTTGACATAGCTGACCCTGGCCTCCTGTTCCCTGACTGGCCGTCCCCTGCTCCTGAAGGCATATATTCAGCGGCCCCCCGGGCACAATGCGCTCAAAGGTGCAGAGGCAATGGAAGGCGTAGGGCCCGGAGGAGAAGGAGGGCCACCGATGGTGAATAAGATGAAGAAGGCTGACTGTAGGGGTATCCAGGGTTTTGTATTTCTTACTAGTGAATATTCCCTGACTGGTGTTTTTTCCAGGCCTTTGACTTGCTTGGACAATTTTTGATACTTAAAGCTCCTGTGATTGGAGCCCCAATATCCATTCCAGTCAGCGAACTTTCCCTAATTTTACCCCCTCCCTTTCCAATCCTCCCCCCCCCCTTTAATACACCCCAAAAGAGACATCAGGCATGTACCCCACATTGGGGGGAAACAGTTTTCCACCTGGTTCCACAGCACAAATCCCGAAGCAAGATCTAAAGGGGTGTCTATAGCCTTCCACGGGGGTTTACCTTACACCTGCTTGACTCGGTAATCGATCCCAACGGACGATTTATCTTCCTTAAACTAATGATAGCAGGAACCCGTATGACCCTGGTCAACTGGTACCTCCCCAACAGGGAGCAAACGAGAGTTTGTAGAGCCCTCCTATTGAAATTAGCAGGCTTTGCCGAAGGTCAGGTCATAATCGGGGGTGACTTAATTTTATACTTGACCCTACTGTTGATAGTACGTCTGGTAGAGGAACAGCTCCACCTAAGCGGGTGCAGGCACTCCAGAGATTCCTCTGTAAATTACAATTAGTGGATGTCTGGAGGATTCTTAACCCTACGGGGAGAGACTATTCTTTCTTCTCGGGGGTCCACCGTTCGTACAGTCGAATCGACTTGTTTTTGTCAGCCATGGCGTTCTGTCGTGGAATCCTGTCGCCTCTACTGGCAATATAGTCTATTTAGACCATAGTCCTATTTTCTTATCAGTAGCGATGCCAGGGCTGACTAAGAAAGAATGGACTGTAGACTGAATGGTCATCTTCTGAAAGATCCCCAAATGTCTGGAAGATTTGAAATCTGATATAGAATTGTTTTCACAGACGCATGAGCGGGACTCTACCTCCCCGACCGTCAAATGGGAGGCCCTCAAATGTATTCTTAGAGGTACATTAACCAAGCATGGTTCCAGGCTGAAGCGCCTTCAATCTTAACAAATCTCCCAATTATTACAGCAGATAGGCCGCTTGGAGTCCAGACTCAAAGCCTCTGGGGATCGAGGTGAGTCATTGAATTGACTTCTGCTAGAAATGAGCTTAGAAACCTGCTCGATGTTAGATTTGAAAGGCAAAAAGAGAGGACGAAAGGATTTTTTTACAAGAAGGCTAATGCCTGTGGGAGACCCTTAGCCAGACTGTTACATCCGAGGTCGGGTCCCACATATATTCGGTTATTAAAAATTCCGCGGGTAGACTGGTCCATATCACGGAGGATATCTCGCGGGCCTTCCAGATGTTCTATGCAGACCTTTATGGTCTCCGAGGAAAATTTGACGATATGGAGCCTGAAGCTTTGCGCCATAAAATACGGTCATACATATGCAAAGTTGGGATTCCGTCCTTGTCTGGGGATGAGGTCTCGTCCCTTGAGGTGGACGTATCGGTGGAGAAACTCACGGAGGCAATTAAGGATACCCCGACATCCAAGAATGCAGGACCAGACGGGTTCACGCCCATATTTTACAAGACTATGCTCGGTGATTTGCAGCCTCATATGCTCTCTTCATTTTAGGAGGAGAGACCTTCCCTCCGCAAGCCCTTGAGGCTCATATCTGCGTGATACCTAAACCAGGGAAGGATCTCTCCGAGACAGCGAGTTACCGACCCATTTCTCTGATTAATGTGGACGTCAAGCTGTTTGCCAAAATTTTGGCGGATAGGCTCTCCGGGAGTCTCCCATCCATCGTCCACCTTGATCAGGTGGGCTTTGTCAAGGGTAGGGAGGCGCGGGACAACATTCTTCGCTCTTGTCTCTTGATCGAACAGACTAGGCTTTCCATCGATGCAGAGAAGGCCTTTGACAGGGTCCACTGGGGATTTTTGTGGGAGGCTCTAGCACATATTGACTTGGGTGACAGATTTTTGAATGGGGTACACTCTTTACACTCCCATCCCTCGGCAAGGGTGCGGATAAATGGAGGATTATCAGGGTCATTTCTATTCAAAAATGGGATGAGACAGGGTTGTCCGTTGCCCCTTTGCAATATTTCATCGTCATGGCGCATCTGACCAAAACCATACGAGATAATCGTGACATCCACGGGATGGTGGTGGGCGACACCCAACGTAAGGCGGCCCATTTTTGGCGTTGACGTTCTCCTTTTCGTTACTCGCCCGTCAGAGACCTTCCCTGCACTATTACATGAATTTGAGATGTTCCGAGGCCTTAGTAATTTCAAGGTCAATTATGCGAAGACTGAGGCGCTGAATATATCCCTGTCCTCGTCCGAAGTGGCTTCCCTTGCAAGAGTCTCCCCTTCCACTGGCGCACGGGCCACGTAGTATACTTGGGAGTGAGCCTCCCAGCCAACTTGTCTGACGTGTTCCGTTTGAATCACCAGGCTATTCTAGATAAGGTGGGATCCATGTTAGAGTCTTATAGATCCTTGCGACTGTCGTGGCTGGGAAGGATCCATGTGGTGGCGATGGACATCTTGCCGAGATTCCTCTATGTTTTCCAGGCCTTACCTGTGTGGCCACCTGGGGCGTTCTTCCGTACCCTCAGTTCAGTAATCATTTACTGTGGAACGGCAGGAGGTAGAGAGTCAGTATGCGGATCCTATCCTCCCCCAGGGAATCGGGAGGCGCAGGCCTTCCAGATATTCGGAGATATTGTATGTCGGCCATTTTGGTACGACTGGCATTTTAAGACAGACTCCAAACAATGGGTTCGACTTGAACAAGACGGGGTTGAGATTCCCCTTAAGTGTTTGCAGTGGATTCCATTGAAAGCCCTGACCTCTATTGGTCAACTGTCTTTCCTCACTTCCGAGACATTGGGGCCTGGCATTCGGCTCGAAGAGAGTTGGCGGAAGAAAAGTTCGCCAGCCCTCTGACTCCGATTTTTTGCAATCCGGCGTTCCCTCCGGGGATGTCCAGCCGAACTCTCTTGGGGTGAAAGGCAGAAGACGATGTTCGAATCAGACACGTTCTGGTTAATGGAGAGTGCCCCCCACTAAGTTCCCTCCAAGCTGAGACTCCACTTATTAAGTTTTAATGGTGGGAATATCTACAACTGAGGTCCTTCATGAGCTCCCTAGTGATCCAAAGGGTTCCTCATTTGACACTATCCACCTTGGAAGCAGTTTTTACTGCCGACATGGCACCTCCAAGAGGGATATCGGCCGTTTTATGGCATCCTATCCAAGTCTGTAGGCACCAGGGCCCATGATTATTGGAGGGCTTGGGAGAAGGAGTTGGGTAGTGTGATTCCCGAGACGGACTGGGAGAAGAGCTTCCTTATTACTCACAAAACGTCTGGTTCATGCGAGGTTCTGGAAAAGTGCCTTAAACTCTGTTACAGATGGTATCTCACCCCAGACAGGTTGCACAGGTTCTCTTCAGACGCCTCGCCCCTTTGTTGGAGATGTGGCTCCGAGATAGGTACAATGCTACATATCTGGTGGAGCTGTCCCTCAATTCAGTTATTCTGGTCAAAAGTATTCCGAAACTATGACTTAGTTATGGGAGGGAATATAGCGGGCACTCCTGAAATGGCCTTCCTCTCCCTGCTCCCTGGCTCCTGGAAGTATCAGAGGAAGGATATCCTCCAGTTTTGTTTGGCGGCGGCCTGTAATGTGATCCCCCGACATTGGAGGAACCAGAATCCTCCTTCCATTCTGGAATGGTATTCTGAAATGGAAACGATCCGTAGATTTGAAGAGATTTTGGCTGACTATACCCAGACCCAGTGGGACTACATGCTTGTTTGGTCAGAGTGGATACTGTTTGGCGATGCCCCTAACTTTCGGGACCTGTTTCATTGAAAAGTGAACCGTGGGTGGCCAATGTGACCCTGTGGGCTCTGGCCATATGCTGACGTATGCAACCCTTTCTTTCTTCTTATCATGCATCCTTACATGTTCTTTTCCCTTTTCTATACCTTCACTTTCCAAACTCCTGCTCTTTTCTGTTCTTCTTGTTCACGGAACCCATCCCCTTTCCCCTGGACGGTTGTTTGACTTTTGAGACTATAATGTCTTGTTTATAGTGAGTGGCTCTTAGCCTTTTTGTAACTACATATCTCTTATTGAGACGAGGATCCCTCCCAATATTGTATAGGAGGAGGAAGCTACTAACCTTAACACTCAGGTCGAAAGCAGACCGAGAAGTGAGGTAGTATGCAAAGTTTGAATGTATTAATGGATCTATTACTCATATGATGTAATATGAGGCCTTTTCTGTTTTTGCGAGACCTAACATCATGTCGGTCGATAACATTGTATGCAATGTTTAATATACTGAAAAACGTAAAATTATATTTACAAAAAAAAGAACCTGTTTATTTGCTGTTTAATATATTGTACCCCCTGACAGGTGATATCATCAAGTTATGACTGATAGGGAGGGATATGTACAAGAGGGATAATGACTGCAGTTACAGGGGATGTGACCAAAGGGCCCAAAAAGGGGGACCCTTCTAGACCCTGGACAGGCACTGATTACAACTATATCCATGTTTCAATGACACAAAATCAGTTAACAACAGTCTCAGAACAGAGAGCCGTCTCCCTGCTCCACAATTAGCTCTGGTAATATACAAATTGTCTCTTCGGAGAGGAACTAGGCTTAAACTCTAGTGTCACCTCTGCAGATTGAGATTCTGATTTAGGTTTTATCCA